>BGPR01007206.1:0-13231 GCA_013235015.1 Araneus ventricosus | reverse complement strand
AGACTTGATTGATTCATTGAGTGGGATTCTAAATTATTCAATCATTTCGATATGTAAATTTTCACTTCACCTTCTGATAACGATTGAATAAAATCCTAAAATATGCTTATAAAACCCACACTGGAATGCCCCCTCTCCTTTAGATTACCTTGAGATCTGCGTACCCTTTCGGTAGCCCATGTTTTATATTATCCCTTTTCCCCCATAAATCGAGCCATCACGGCTTATAATATATATTTGGACGAATATTATAACTTTCTATATGTTGTATAGATAATAAACACTGTTAAATTACTTGGACCGAACGAAATCATAATAGATTTGTGATACAGAATCTGAACTCGCCATGAAAACTGTAATTCTATATCAGATTTCGAACCAAATACATTTAAGGATAGGCGTCAAAAGATCAGCCGTCTATCCATTTGTATGGGAATGCGATAACTCAAGAAAACGAATCCGACTAGACGAATAAAATTTGGATTATGGATTGAACACTAAAGCACTTGGAGCAATGTCCATCAGTTAGAACAGATTTTTATCCATATTTCATACAATGGAGTTCATACTTCTTTATGCAACGAAGCTAAATCCGAATCTACGAGTCTACGAGAAAGTTCAGGGTAGAATACTGTGGCTAGAACAGCAGTGAAATTATATTTCCTCTTTATGTTCAGCTACACAAATTTGTTTAACTTTTTGTGATATCGAATGTATTCCTTTCCCTTAGTTGCTTTGCACCTCTTTTTGTACTGGGTCTCATACTATTCCTATGGCTGAATACTCAGCAAACTCTCTTGATTGGAAATGTCTAAAATCATTGTTTGAGTGAAAACAAAGTTATTCTTCTCATATACGACGACACTTGAATGATCAATTCCATGAATTCTAGAAAAGGGTGTTACGTTTTCTGGATAATAAACCCCATTGCAGATCGTACCATGCTACTAGCCTACCTATAACCCGAAACAGGATCGTTAGTGTCCGTTCATACAACTGATTTTTGTGGTTAATTGATTGTTCGATACATCTCCAGCATCGGAAGAGTGTTGTCAAATACATTGATAGCAGTGAAGTCCGTCGCAAATATCTCCGATAAAGCTGCGGCGACGGATTTACTTAGCATTTTCAACAGAGTCAGAAAGAAACCTGAACAGAACCTGAACCGCATTTATTGCGTTTGGGACACATACTCGATTTGTAGTTTTGTATCAGATGTTCCCAAACTGAGGTACGCGTACCCCTGGGGGTACAATAACTCAAAATCGGTAATGGCGGACACAAGAAAACACAAGTGATTGAAAACTTTACAGAATTTTGTTTCCCCAAGTTCGTGTAAAAAGTAAAAATGAAAGTTGTGCAAGTCCTAAAGCCTACCCTCAAAATAAGAAAATGAAAGCAAAAGGAGGAGTAATTTTTAGCTATCCTTCTAAGTTATTGTGAAATTTTTGCAACACTGGTTTCATTTGTTTTGGGCTTGAGCTAATATTATTGTAAAATGCAATAAAATGAATTAACAAAACTAAGTCTTGCAAATGTTATTAATTAGTCATTTGAGTCTTAAGCTTACCTAATCCCTTAATAAAAACTTCTTTGACGGTTGGTTGAATATATATAATAGTAGGGGATACGCGAAAATAAAAAGACTAATGAAGGGATTTGCGAGGGGACAAAGGTTGGGAACCCTGCTCTATATGATTGACCGATGCTGGAATGGTGTCAGGCAATCAGTTAGCGGTAAAAAACTGAATGGGTACACCGGGACTTTATTCAATCATTGTCAGTTTATATGCCACCTGAGGAATTGAAAAACTGTTTACTTCGACGATTTGTATCATCGATTTCAAAGCTTCCTCAGTGATATCCCTTGATGGTTGGCCTAGAAGTATCCATGATATACCTAATACTTTACGCCAGTTGGAAATTGCAGGAAAAACATTTGAGGCTCTGGTAACAAGGAAACATCATTGACTGACAGATCAAACGAACGATTATAGATAGACAGGTGATAAGAATTTGTCGCCTATCTGACTGAGTGAAGAATTGAGAAGAGAGTGGGTACTATAGGTTTCTCAGCAGCTTCCGGAAATGAACCAATAAATGGTCGGTAATGTAAAATTTGTTTTTTTTAAAATTTAGTAATAGCATATTTTATATTTTATTCTATACCTGTAAATTAAAAGAATTTTCAGAGTCACTTCATTTCCTTCTTGGCAGGCGTTTTAGAGGATTCGCTCTATCTAAATTTCTATAACGTTACATCCCATATCCAACAGACGAGAATAGGAAATCCAAACTTTGCCATTTAGTTGTGACTTTAAAAGTGATATAAATCTTTTTATAATAATACAAAAGTTCTAAGATATAAATAAATATAAATACAGATAAAGTATAAGAAAAGTGAGATTAGTATAATTTTAAAAAATGCAATTTTGTAGACATATGAGAAGGACTACGATATAACTAACACAGAAAATTCTTGAAGGGAAAAACATTCAATGTATTATTGTAATCTTAAACCAACACTAAAGTATTTTACAATTTTTATTCACGGCAGTCTCAGAGATGTATGAAATTTAGAAATCATTGTTTTTATTTAATATTTGGTTAGGAACTTCTCTCTAAAACTTAATTTTTACTCATCCCGGGCACCGGGTTATTTACGGATGATTTAAGATTGTAAAGATGTTTCTTGATAAAGCATCATTGAGTATTTTGCAATGGTCATTCTTGAAAGTAAGATAAGTCAAAACTTTTGAATGGGATATCTCTTTGCTATCGTTTGAAATGAAAATATTCACTAACCATTTCTTGAAATTTTTAATTTCAGGATTAAAAGAATAATAATTGTTTAGAATTCTTTTCGTAGTGTTTGCTACTTGCTTTCAAAGAACTACGAAACTATATTGTGATATCATTAACATTACGGGAATTCACTGGCTAAAATTAAATGTTCAGACAAAGTAAATACATTCATTTATATTTTCCATTTACTTTAGGTAACAGTTGAATAGTTAAATTTAGAACTTCTTTTGTTTTAATATTGGGGTGGAGATTCTGTGCATTACAATTCTGCTCTTTGAATTCTTGTAACATACATAATTTGAAATCAAAAATGAGACTAACATAAGGACGAAAAAATTTGAATTGAAAATTGTTTAGAACCCGAAGTATAAAAAAATTAAAAGATTTCTTATTTTCTCTTCGTAATTCAAAATACATTCTTTGCATTGACAGTGTAGCAATTTTTCATGCCCCACTTGCATAGCTAGTTTTCAAATGTTAAGTCAACAGCCGTTAGAAGACTTTATAACATTTTAACGATGCGTGAATATTCTTTTGGTTAATAATTTATTTCCTCTACTTTCTTATTGTAATTGATATATAAAATATTTCAGATGTAGCACGAAGAGTTCCTTGATAGTTGTTGCAAAATCGTAACAAATTCATATTGGTTAGAGCAGATTTTGTAATATCATGCGCAAACACAAATTTCGGTTCATAATTTAAGTTATTTATAATAATGTCAATTTATTCTATCGGCATTTTCAAGGGATGCTGTAATTAACCGTGGAATAATGATTGGTCTTTTACATTAGCGTCTTGCATTACACCTGCCTAAGATAAATTTAGGGACGAACCTCTTAACCTTGAACCGAGGTCATATGATGAGGGAAATTCTTGACTTGGCATCCTAAAATTCAGCTTCAACTGTCTCATTGCGGTACTATGAGTAATTCAGACTTCTCAGTTTGGGCAGAACATAAACCAAAATCCATCTGAAATCTAAGAGCCAGCCTTTCCACATCATCATTATTCATAATAACCAATTAATCACATTAACCGTGACATATACATATGGATATATATTAAACTATGAAGAAAATAATATTACTATAGAACATGAAAAGAGGATACTATTCCTTTGTATCCTCTTTTCGCTTTTTCCTCTCCTACTCACTTCTTTCAAACGAAATAAAAATTCAAGTATTTTAAATATTCGAGGAAAGATATGGTTTTCAGATGATAAAAAAATGTTCAAATCCCTGTTAAGAAAATGAAACTATTTTAAAATCAAACATTTAAAATTTAAAAATTTGGAAAAAATATGAAAATCGTTATAAAGAGATAAGACATACAAAGCAGACTCAAAGACACAAAAAATGGAAGAAATTTTCTTATTAAATATGTAGTTAATTTAAAGCATATAGAACAGACGAAAACAAATTCAAATAATTAAAGCTATAATAAAAATGATCGCTTTGCATGGTTAAGGATTGAATACAATCTAAATTAAGTACAAGTTAAAACAGAGAATGAACAATCAAATTATGATGAAAAATCAAATTATGATGAAAAATCAAATTATGATGAAAAATATGATTAAAATGAAAAGTATAAATTGTAAATCTTTTGAAACAGAGAAACATTTTAATTATATATATATATAAAATTAAGTTACGATTTTATTTCTAAAATATTCAGTATTACGTTTTATTCATCTAAATCAATGGTGTACTATTAATTTATTTATTTTAATATTTTCGTAATATGAAAGCAGGAATAAATAAATTTCAAGATTGAAATAATCCCCTTTAATAAATTAAGAAAAATTGCCCTCCATAGATTTTGAGCTTCGATTTGTTTGAGTATCATATTCAAGCATAGAAAAATTTGAAAAGGTGGAGGGTGGATGGTTTTTTTTATTTATAGTCAAAGAGATTTCTTTTACCAAAGTGTTTCGTCCTTGTTTAACTAGTTTTTTGAAAGTATTATATATTTTGCATGAAAATGGTGTAAATCCTAAGAAATATATATGAAAATGAAATAATAATTATAGTATTTCATCTTTCAGATTAAATCGAAAATTTTAATTTTTAAATGATTATGCCATGATATTGCAATGTTTAAAAACGTTTTAATTTTCAGGCTTAAGTGAGATTATTTTTTAAAAAATGGAACAGTTATTTCAGCATTTATATAACACCACTTTCAAGAATTTCTATTAAAATCACAAAAATTACAAAGATAAGAATTTTGAATAATATGCAATTAAATAGTAATGAAAATATTTACAAAATGACGGACATATTTACTGTGCAATATTTCAAAATTTTCTACAGTAAAGTTGGCATTTATAATCTGATAATCAGCAAATGAAAAAAATAGTATGTGCGCTTTTCTTGAATCAACAGTTTGAAGGAAGGAACAAATGTCCTTAAATCGAAACATTGAGCACAAAACGTGCGTTTAAGTCATGAGTTACAATTATAGCTGTAAAAAAGGAATGAAACGCACAAAGTAAATCACTGGCGAAAAGCATCTCATATAAAGGATTTCTTTTTTATTTTTCCGAGAAAACAGTTCTTGCATTTGCTCCCTTTTTCAAATGCTGTTTCAACTGGACACAATTACGCGAATGAGAATATCAGCAATACTCTAATTTTCGACAGTAAATATTGTATACTTTACTTAAGTATACAAGGTTCCAACTTATATCCGTTACATCCCCCTTAACTTCTAAACGGTGACAGCTTAGGCCATAAAGTTGGTGTCTAGGTATGGTAAAAAGGATATGCGCTACTCAATGAGACAGCTTAAAACGCCATCTTTTGGCAAATTTCGGAATTAGCGGTCCTATCTCGTAAATGGTGAAAGATACGAGAAAAGTCAATTAGAATGTTGTAGAGCACTCTCGATTTAGTACGAAAAGATACCTTGAGCAAATTAATGCTCAAAACAGAATGCGAAAAATTTAACTAAAATCGAGAGTGCTCTACAACGTCCTAATTAAAATTTTTTCTCGTATCTTTCACCGTTTACTAGATAGGACCGATAATTCAAATATTTGCCGGTAGATGGCGTTGTAAGTTGTCTCATCGAGTAGAGCATAGCCTTTTTACTATACCTCGACACTAACTATATGGCCTAATCTGTCACCGTTTAGAAGCCAAGGGAGGGGTGTAATGGATGTAAGTGGGAACCCTGTACATATTGCGATGTAAAATATTTAGCAAATTCTTTTAGTATTGCACAAATTATTATTTTTAAGATGAATAATTAATATGATATAATAATAAATTTCTTAAAAATGAGACAGTAGCTCTTTTTCTATAATACTATGCGGATATAGATACATCTTAAATTATTTTTTTCTTCTGAAATAGTCCTCTTCAGAATAACTGTATAACTCAAAATAATTCTCGAAGTGTCGCATGTATGGTAACATTTTTAATTGACCCCTGGTAATTTACAAACTATAAAGAAACCCTGCATAATGAAGTGAATATATTTTGCAACCTGTATGAATTCGTTAGCAAAAGTGAATAATAAAGTTTCAGAGGGGAAACAAAATCGTCAGAAATGAAACACATGCCCTATTTATACAAAAGAACTCTAGAAAACATAAATAAACGGTTTTATTAACTCTATTTAACCTACAGAGTAAAGGAATAATTTAATTTAATACATGTAAATAAATGTTATTAAAGGATACTTGCGCAATAATGTCGACATTCACTTGCTTATAATCTAATTTTGGTATTTTAACAAGAGGTATTAAATTAGAAAGACAATTAGGCGACGTGCAAAAGTTCTGTTGCCCTGGACTTTGTTAATAAGCTGTTCTCTCTCGAGAATTTTCATTTGTTGAATGCCATTATACTCTTTCGTTAAACCTCTGACTGCTAAGAGTTCTCAAAATCTGAGTACAGTTGTATACGGAGGATTGCTTACTAATTGATTTGTGGAATGGATTCGTCCGCCCAGTTCCCCCTTTTCTCCTCACTAAGTGTGGTTGGAGATATGAATGGCAGGCCTTTCATCTCTTATCTCTCCCCTAACGGTCCCTTTAATGAGCACTCGCCCAACTGCCTTCTCCCCATTTCAGAATAGCAACCGCCGAACTCCGCCCCACTAGTATAGAAGTTGCATGACCGGTTATGGCCGGCTTAGGAGTCGGAGTGTTAAAAGATTAAATAAAAATTTTAAAAAATATCGCATCTTTTTATAAATTGAAATTTCGTCTTTCATGTCATTTTTGTCGCTCAACACATCTTTTAGATTTATTTTTTACTGTTTTATTTTAAAATTTCTTCTAAGTGCATCGGAAAATCAGTTATTTAGGTATCATCACTTGTTGTTTCTCCACTTAATTTTATAATTATTAGGCAACGTGATATTTTTAATTCAGTGCAGTACCTAGAGAAAATAATTTAATAAAGACTCTTTATAAAAACTCACTTTTATTAGTGTGATAAAAAGAGGAAAATTATTCAGTCAATTATTAGACCAGGTGGCGCAAGTCACGTGGAATAAAAGCTTAATTTAATGAATCGATTATTTGATGATTTAGTCTTAAATTTCTAAAATAAGGCATTGCCATCTCGAATTTCCTCAATCTGGGTCTATTCGGTTCAAAACTTTAAAACTCTAGCACATCAGAAACTGGGTAAATATTGATTAAAAAATTCTGTCTTAAACATAGAACAAAATGAGTTAAATAAAAACGGCGTAATATAAAAAGTTTAATTTTATCACCATCTATCATTCATTAAAACATAAGATATCATATAGAAGCAAATAAGGTCCTCCAAAAGTTTCCTTGATTAAAAAATTCTTAAGGATGCACTAATTCTAAAGTTTCGAATAGCAATAATTGCTTTGCCTCAAAATTTCAAAACATCCTTCAGATTTTGTGCTCGAATATTAGATTTCCTCATTCTGGGTCCATTCGGCTCAACATTTTCAGTTTCTGATGTTAAAAAAAATATCGAAATATTAGCACAGTTTTTGATATGAAATCTATTTTGGAATCTGGATAAAAATCTTTTGTAGACTTCTCATATATATTTGTTTTAAAAATACACTTAGAGTGTTATATAATTTATCAAAATTTTTCTGCAAAACGTTTTTATTGCTACACTAATAGATATTGGCAGAAATCAATAAGAAGGGAATTTTCTGTCATCCGGGATATTTTCACTTCATTCCTACTATCCGTTTCTCCTTAGGTTTGTTATTATATGTTTGTGTTATTCCAAAAATGGGTTTTCACTCATTGGTTTGCTGCCTGAAGACTTTTAGGCTAAATTGGTCTATACTTGTATTTCTCTTGGGGAGAAATTAGCAGCTAATCTGACCAATGCGCGAAGTTCTTTCGAAGTTCTTCTCTAGTAAGCCATTCATATCGGCCTTCTTGCTTTTGATCAACGTTAGTCAAGAGCAGAGCCAAAGGATACGGCGATTGTGATGTTGGCAGTGAAACGGTTCCCACGAATTCAAAGATTCACCATCTCCATTGCATAGCAGTTGAAACGGATGGCCATAACATGTTTGGATCTTTCCTGAATGTCAGTGTTTCTAACAGGTGATGTTAAACTCCCAAACAGAACTTCATGATAGCCAAAGGATACAGCCCCTAACTTTCGTTCGAATTCCTGCCCTCTTCCATGTCCTAACCCACTAGGCAAAAAGTGGGTTTTCAGTCGTGTTTGTAGGATTGATGTTCACTAAAATCCAGATTTCTGGGAAGGATATAACTTAAATGCTTTTGAAAAGAAAATTTTCACAGGAAAGAAAGTTTTCCCCTGTTTTCAAGTAAAAGGAACATGAAGTATGTGGTCTCCACTGTCCATTTATGAAGTTACTATTCTTGTTTTCTCTGATTAATAATAAATCTACCGAACGCACTATTTTCCCTATTTTCAGTTAGTTTTACTTGATTCGTATTCAGTTCTTCCGATACACAAGTTTTCCATGACTAGTAAGAAATCTTCCCAACACACATGGGGTGACGGAATAAGATAGGAAAGCAATGGAACAAACTAGTTGATTAGAGCAAACATATTTTATTTCTTTCGCAGAAGTGAAATTCTAATCTTTACTTGTTTCAACAGTTGCGCCAGAGTGTAGGGAAAGGAATAATTTCCAATAAATAAAAAAATCTATGCAACTCGTAAGGAACGTTATATCACTTGTCGCGGTTTAAACTTCTCATGTGTGGAAGTCACGATATTTGAGAGTATTGTTACAAAATTGTCTGGTGGATGTATTTGAATAGAATCTAACCAAGAGGATAAAAAATAAATATTTATTCCACGGAGAATTTTCAGCAAAATTCTAAGCACATTAAACAAAACTAAACAGCACTTGCATAAATTAACAGCAGAAATTATTACTAAATTTCAGTGACAGCATTTTGAATAGCTCCCGATGTCTTATCAGCTCACCAGCTTATATGCTGACCAAAGTCCAACAGACTGACTCTTGGTTTGAGAGCTTCCTTTTATACCTTTTGAACAGGAATTGACCTCACATATTTATCGCTAAAAGGTTCTTGATATTTCACTCTGTAGTAGAGACAGGACTACAATCTATGATTTATCTAGAAGATTCATTTTGTCACAAAAGTCGCCAAATTTGTCTCCAAGTCGCCAAAATGGTCGCCAACATTGTTGCCAAAATCGTCGCCAAGATTAGTATGTCAGGGAAACACTTTGGCAAGTTCGTAACAATATATTGAAACATAGTCGTTAATAGTAGTTTACAAGCGTTCATGTCAACAATAATCGTGTAGTTTCGAATAATAAAAATTAAATTCTTTTTGGATACATGGTTATTAGTGTACTAAAAGATGAATTAATGCAAGAAAACTAAATCTATTATATAATAATAAATTATTTATTTTCTGGAACGGTTCAGTAATCATTGACTATCTAATAAATTTGTTATATGGAAGCGCTGAAATGAAATCATTAATTAGAGCTATATATGGTTTAAATGTTAACAACCATAAAACTAATAAACCTCTTTTAGATCGCAGACAGCATTTTACCGTTGAAAGATTTTTTCATCAGGATAAAAACAGGCTTTTAGACATTTTTGCGGTGATTTTCAGTAAACAAAGCACGGAAATAACATTTCGTTGTGTATTCAAGACAACATCCTATTATTTCCAGCCCTAAAATGAAAAAATGAAATATCTACTTTTTGCCAAATTTTAAGTCATGTAACGTATAAAAATGAATTTAAACGCAACTCGACTTTGTGCTCCTAACTCGAAATAGAAAAAAAAACATTTCATAGGCTTTTGCAATAGTTTTATACGCTTACATTTTATTCACTTTACCAACACTTTCGGAAATAAAGTCAATTGCTTCCGAAAAAGTTCGACCGTAGCAGAGTATTAAATTTCTGGTTTTCGGTGCAGTAAAACATTCGTAATGTTCTCAGAGCAGAAAACTAACATGTAATAAAATTAAGTACCTTATTTTCACGAAAATCGATTTTCGAAAGGTTTGGATTATATATCTTCGAAGTGTTACAATGATTCTACTCAGTTGTGCTTGAGAATCTCTGAAAAAGATGGAAATGTTCTACTAATTTTTTATACGAAATGCGTGTCATGAAAATAAATTATGCTCTGAAAGTCAAGTTTATTTCTTTGTTTTCTTGCTTATAGCGAAAAATTTCCTTCTTTCTCTGACTCATGTCATAGCGAAATAACTAAATATAATATTCCATTAGCACGTACTTAAAAAAATAATATATATTTATAAAATAACAAACCATGGAATAACTTACCCGTGATCATAAAGATGAAATCTGAACTAAATTCAAAGCAAAATTAAATAAACAGACGTTATTACAGCAGAAGGAGAAGTGATGTTGTATTATTGAAATGCCATAGTATTTATCTGAATCGTTTAACCAATAATAAAAGCTTCTCCAAAAACAAAAATAAAAGTCGATTGTTTAACTCAAGTAATTACAAAATTTATCTAGCAATTAATTATTTTCTGATACTCCTGAGAAAATACTTCTTATATGCTAATAAATATAGTAAAATATCTACACATGCAAGTACTCAAGTGAAAGAAAATTTCAAAAGGAAGTCTTAAAATTTTGGGATTGAACTTCGAATTTTATGCAGAATATTACCATAGTTGTTAAACTGTTGTTGCAGTTTCGCAGTTGATATTGAGAAGGGATTTCACATAATAATGTTTTTGCTCTATTTTTGGTATTATACAAAATAATAATTAAGTTCCGTCGACGAAGGGCTTGAAGAAACATAAAATCATATAGTTTTGAAAATTGGTATACATGTTGGTTTAAAAAAATATTAAATCATATAGTTTTGAAAATTGGTATACATGTTGGTTTGAAAAAATATTAAATCATATAGTTTTGAAAATTGGTATACATGTTGGTTTAAAAAACATTAAATCATATAGTTTTGAAAATTGGTATACATGTTGGTTTGAAAAAATATTAAATCATATAGTTTTGAAAATTGGTATACATGTTGGTAGGGGGCTCCTAATAAACATACTACAAGTCCCTGGTGGTGGAGGGACAGTTTTGTGCCACCATCTTGTATTTCACCCTCCCCTTTTTAATTTTTCTTGATTATCTCAAAAACTATTCAATTTTCAAAATATAACTGAATTAACAAATTAAAGAGAGTAAAAGTCCCTACAAATACATGCTTTTATTGTTCTTAGAACTTTAATAGTTTCCTAGATAATGGATCTCAAAATTTGCTGCCACCTTCGGTTTTTTCTTCATTTTTAGTTTTTATTTCAAGTTTTGAAAACTCTTCAATTATCAAATTACATAGCATTTAAGAAATGAAAGGGCGTACGATTCTCTATAAATGTATGTTTTTAATTTTGTAAAACTATTGTTCAGATAATTCTTCTGAAATTGTAAGAAATTGTAAAAAAAAAATGATAGTTCAGTCAACATTATATGAAAAAAATAAATAAATCGCATAGCTTTTAAAATTTGTACACTTGTTCGCAAGGGGTTCCTGTTTAAAATACTAAAAGTGCCTGGTCCTGGGTACAATATAGCGAAGCCATCTTGGTTTCCACTCCACCTTTAAGTTTTTATTAATATCTCAAAAACTAATTAATTTTCAAATTATACGTGATGCATCAAATTACAAATCAAAGAGCGTGAAATTCCCTACAAATGCATGCATTTAGTTTTTATTAGCTTCTATAGTTAAAGACTTAATGGGTCTCAAATTTTTGCCACCATCATCACTTTCATCCCCCCCTTTCAGTGATTCTTAAATATCTCGAAAACTACTCAATTGTCAATTACATATTATAAAAAAGAATAATGATAGTAAAATTAGCTACAAATACAGGCTTTTTTTCGATTTAGTAGTTTCTGAGATATTTATTAAAATTATAAAAGGTGAAATGAAATCCAGGATGGAGCACAATTTGAAACTTATTATCTCGGAAAAAATTAAAGCGAGAACAAAATAAAAACATGAATTTTTGGGGAATTTCACTTTCTTACACGTGTAATTAGAAAATTGAATAGATTTCGAGATATTCAAGAAAAACTGAAAGAGGGGATGAAATCAAAGATAGTGCTTTCCCATAGGACTGGGGACATTTATTACGTTCAACAGGAGCTCCTCGTGAATATTTGTACCAATTTTAAAAACTATACAGTTTAGCAAAGTTTTTTAGTATAGTTTTTCAAACCCTTCACTGACTGGATAATCAACTAAGATTTTTTTTATAAATTCATCTACATTGAGATAAATTATTTCGCAAATTATTAAAGCTAGTAAAAATAAATACATGCATTTCTAGATAACACTCTTTAATTTGTTAAATTTAATGCAATTTGAAAACTTAAGAGTTTTCCAGATATTCAAGAAAAACTCAAAAAGGGGGATAAAATCAAAGATAGTGCTTTCCCATAGGACTGGGGACATTTATTACGTTCAACAGGAGCTCCTCGTGAATATTTGTGCCAATTTTAAAAACTATACAATTTAGTAAATTTTTTTAGTATATTTTTTCAAACCCTTCACTGACTGGATTATCAACTAAGATTTTTTTTATAAATTCATCTACATTGAGATAAATTATTCCACAAATTATTAAAGCTAGTAAAAATAAATGCATGCATTTCTAGATTACACTCTTTAATTTGTTAAATTTCATGCAATTTGAAAATTTAAGAGTTTTCGAGATATTCAAGAAAACTCAAAAGGGGGGATCAAATCGAAGATGGCAGCGTGAGCCCCTTCCCCAGGATCGGGGACTTTTAACATTCTCATTCTCAACCCACGACTGCCAGCCTACCCTTTTTGGTGTAAGACACCACAAGGGCAGCCGGGGAAAGAGAACCAGACAGCATTTATTAAACTAAGGAATGTTACAAAAAGCCAATTGGGCTTAAATAAACAAAACAGAAA
>BGPR01007205.1:32045-73084 GCA_013235015.1 Araneus ventricosus | reverse complement strand
GTATAAATATAGAACTGTACATACTTTCAGCACAAGTTGAACAAGAAAAAGTAAGCAAATTGACTTTTGGAGCAGCAATGAAAGATCTCAAAATAATATGCAAGTTTAGGAATCAATAAAAATAAACGTCAGACCCATTGAAGAGTATTAATGTGTTGCTTTTCTTTTTGAATTACTGATTCATAAAAAAAATTTATATTCTTTTTTAATAAAAGGAAGCTGTTGTTCTATCTTTTCAATATTTTCTGCTGTTAACTTCGCTCCGGTATTGGTTGTCCTTTTCAAGTTAAAATCTCCAATTTTGAAGAGTTGCTTTGCCCCCACCCCCTTATCTGCTTCCTCAAGTCAACTTTCTTAAAAGGTGTATAAGGATCATAGTAATCTTTATACAAGTACGAGCCGAGGTCTTCTACTTTAATCCACTTAACGCTGTCTCGGAAAGAAACTTTTTCACTGAGGACATTCCTTTTTCTATTGGTGAGCTGGAGTTTATAATGGAGATCTTTAAAATTTCGAAAGTGGGGAGTCATATCAATGACATTATGGTTTCTGCCACTTTGCATTATGATTTCGCTGTATCGTTCTGGAAGGAATATGGTCTCATGTTACCTTAGATTTTTCTCAATTCTTCCGAAATCAATATCAAGATACGAATCTCCTACCTCAGGAAACTTATGTTCAATTTCTTTGAAATATCCTTTAAGAACGATATATTGATATAGGAATAATATGGTTGAATTCTTCTTTTGACCTGAACAAGAGTCTGAACAGATAATGAGACGATCTTTATTCCTTAAAGTTTCGTTAAAGACTAGAAGACTTAGAAGAGAACTGGCCACCTCATTACAACCCAGACTTCTGTTCTTCTTTCCGAAGCGAACTACTCGCAATCGATGTGGCACTAGAGACCATTAAGAGCGAAAGCAACTTTGGAGACCTCTGGATACTTACTGAGAGCCGTAGCTCAATTCAACATCTTAAAAACTGGACCTACATAGGGGATAAAACAAATATATCCGTCTTACAAAAATTGAAGCTCATCTCCCTTCAGCATGATATACAATTTCAATCGATCCCTTCGCATGTAGATATTAATGGAAATGAATTGGCCGGCAATCTTCCAAAGGAGGGCTCAAGTCATCCCATCCTCTCCTCTTCAGAGATAACTTTCCTAGAACTATTTTCGCGGAAAAAAGCCCATAACAAGTCGGAGTGGCTGGTGCCTCCTTCTCACCACTGGTACAAAGGAAGAAAGCCGGGATTTTCCCTATCCCTTCCATGCGACAGGCAGTCCAGTACCTGTCTTTCATGACTTGCCAGAAGCCACCTGAAATGCCTTATATATTCTGAGGGCAACAAGAACTACCCTCTCTGCCCCCTAAATGCCAGCAACATCAAGCATCACCTAAGCACATTTTGGACTGTCTGGGACTTGACTGGGAAGAAATTTTTACTCTTGTCCTCTTTTAGTCATTGATTCAATCAAAGTAAACAGATTCCTGGATCTGGTCTGACACCGTCAGACTCGATTGGAGATTACTAACAACAACAAGAATTTCTGAGTCGGAGATACACCATTTTGCATTACATATTGACCGAATTACCGAGTGATATTGAACGTCAATGATTTTAATGTTGGTTTTAGCGGCATAACCCCAGATTGGACAGGCATATGTTAAAATGGGACGGAAATAGGTGTTGTAAACAAGTAAAGCCTTTTTAGATTTTCGAAATATTAATGAGAATATTTTACACTCGGTATCACGGAATTCATTTTTCAGGTAGATAAAATGGGGTTTGCATGTTAATTTACAATCTAGTATAAGTCCTAAATACTTGCATATCTGAGACCAGGGGATAATTTTATCATTAATTTTAATGGAGGGAGAAAACTGGAATAACTACGCGTATTAGCAAACAAAATAGCTTCAGTTTTTGAGACGTTGATTTCTATTTTCCATTTAATGAACCTGTCCGCAAGTGCTATAAGATGGCTATTAAAAGCAATTTGAATATATTTACAATTTTTGTTCCGTGCAAGTGTTGCTGTTTCATCTGCGTACATGCATAACAAAGTATTGAATTGTTTGGGTATGCCATTAATATACAGGGCAAAAAGAGTCGGACAATTTTCGACCCTTGTGCCAAGCATGCATTGATGTTTTTGGAGCTTGAGAGTTCATTCTTGACTCTAACTGCAAATTTTCTTTCTAGTAAATAAGAATATATTAGCTTAATAAGGTAGAAGGTGGTCTTATAGTGTATAAGTTTATGGATAAGTCCATCTTACCAGACCCTGTCAAACGCTTTCTGGATATCGAGGAAAACAGCTCCTGTTTTCTGTTTATTGGCAATCCCCTCCGTGATATAGCCAACGAATCTAATATGTTGGTGCGAGGTAGATAGTTTTTCTCGAAAACCAAATTGTTCAGGACAAAGTAATTTTCTTTCAGATAATTATTGAGTCCTTTTGGCATCAAGTGCTCAGCAACCTTTCTTAAAATTGGTAATACGGAGATGGGTCGATAGCTGATTGTATCTGTGGAGTCTTTCCCTGGTTTTAAAATTGGAAGTACTGTGGCTGTTTTCCACCAAGTGGTGAAGTTATCAAGGTTCATAATCTTATGTATAATTGTGGTTATTTTTAAAATAGTATGCAGATTCACTTTATAATGGAGTCCTTTTTGCGGCAAATGGCTCCCTAAGGGAGCCTTAATCCCTGATATGATGAGTTAGTTGAACTGGATCAATTGCTCTACAGGATTTGGACGATCAGATCCTAAGCGGTGGCAAGGGTGGGTGGTGAGAAGTCCAACAATGTTCGTCTTGCTGGGAGGGGAAAGAATTTCCTCTATGAGCTGCCATCAAGAACTAGATTAGTGACGTCTTGCTTTAACCGGACTGGAGCACCTGTGGCGAGACTGGCTGGAGTGTAAGCATAAAACAGCATGCTGATAGTAGTCAATGCAAGGAAAAGTGAGATGCTCATAGGAACTGCCCTTGTGGTTTCAGAGTGGCTTTTACAGATATATGTTATTACAAGAAGGTTTAATATGGGTAAGTGATTATGAAGGATTTTTATTATCCTCCTGGACATAATTTATAAAAAAATAATAAATAAAAGAAGAATTTTGTGCGGACTTTTACTTTTGGGCATTTGAATGTATTTACATATTTCCTAGATGCCATCGTTATCAATATTTTCTATATTATTATAACATTTATTAGAAATGTTTTAAATAAAATCTTTCAATGAGGGAAGTCTAATAGCTTTTCTAATATCTTGATTACGCATGTACCATCCAGCTTTGCAAATTTGCCTTATAATATTATTTTTTAAGACTTCTAAATTTTAATATTGGATTTTGAAGGGCTCCCAATATGGGGCATCCGTATGTAATAATTAGCCTTCAAATAGCAGTGTAAATGAGAATTTTATATTTCTTCTTCATATCAGAGTCACTTGCAAGAAGTGGATAAAGTTTCCTGGTAAGATTTCTAAATTTAGTTTCAATAGAAGCAATGTAGCTTTGCCAAGCTAGTTTTCTATCCAGAATAATGACTAAATGTTTTGCTTGCTGAGAACAGGGGATAATTTGGTTTTTAATTTTAATGACTGGCTTACGTTTTTTCTCACCCTTAGAGAAGTAAACCGCCTCAGTTTTGTTGACGTTTAAGGTAATCTTCCATTTTAAGAACCATTCGTCAAGTTTTTCAAGGTGCTGATTGATCGCTGATGTTGTGAACTTCGAATTTTTATTTTTGCTAGGATGACGGTGCCATCCACATACATTCCCAGAAGGGTTTTATGAATAGTAGGAATGTCGTCAACGTAGATTGAATAGAGGAGTGGCGAGATTTTCCCTCCTTGCGGAATTCCTGCTTTCATTGTTTTAGGTACAGAGGCGCTGCTACCTATTTTGACTACAAATTTTCTATCATCAAGATAAAAATTTAATAGTTGTGCTAAATTGGGCGGGATGTTGTACATAATCAACTTATGGTTCAAGCCTTGCTTCCAGACCCTGTCAAAGACCTTTTGAATATCAAGGAAGACCGCGCCGGTGCATTCATTTTTATCGAAACCACTGGTAATAAATTCCACTACCCTTAGCAGTTTATGATTTGACGTTAACGTTCTTCGGAAACCAAATTGTTCCGGGCATAAAATTTTGTTGCCTAAAAGGTGCTCCTTTAGCTTGTCAAGGATAAAATTTTCAGAGATTTTGCTAAGGGTATACATGATATTACAAAATTTGCTAGTCAGTAATAACGCTATGTAACATATAAAAATAATGTATAATATCTAATAAAGCGTTAATGGACAAAGAGGAAACAATATATTGTTTGTATTTATTCACTCTCGATTTAAGAAATAATGGTTATACATTAGAATCCGAAGTGGTCTCCAAAATTTCTTTTGGGCGATTACTCGCCAAACGATCCTGACAATTTTTTCCTTTACTTTTGATGAATATTTTAACGGTTGGTGCGATTATGGAGAGCTTAGAGACGACACCGATCCGGATTCTTATGTCTTACCGAAATAATGTATGGGACAACAAAATTATTCCATATCATCAGTGGCGGACTGGCGAGGTTGCCAGCTTGCCCGATGGCAAGCGGGCCCCCTGGAAATGTAGGAGAGAAAAAAGAAATGTTTCTCTATAGTAAGCTTTTCTAAATCAAACAAATAAAATAGCCCTTCGGTTGGGGATTTATTGCCGTTGTAATTCGACCGGCCGAACAACGGGTGGTCGAATACCGACCCAAGACGCATACGCAATTACAACTGCCCGTAGGAGCTGTACTGAGTTCTTTGTCCACTTCTTTTGACCTTCGTATCATTTATAGATGTTTCCCCAGACTGTTGCAGCCATCGCACAAACCCTCGGGCTATTGGAACCAGGACCATACTCCTCTGGTCCTGTATTTGAACAGGGCACCTCTTCTGTCCAAAGTCGAGCCGCAATACTCATTAAGAGTTTTTGTTGATATCGGAAGCCCCCGGAAAGACGGAAGGAATTGCATCCCTTTGTGCAGAAAGGGTGAGGTTCTTGTGAGAGATAGCTATAAGAGATGCTCTTTTCTTTCTTTTTCTGTAGTTTCATTTTACTGTCCTAAATCCGACAAACGAGGGAACTCGTCTGTAGGAAAAGGTTTTCTTGGCTAAAACTGTGATTAGGACACTAAATGACATCTTTGAAAAGACGACACTCACGCTTTTCTTTTTGCGTTTGGGGGGAGTTTGCGTTTAGAAGCGTAAAGGGTCCTCAGTCTTATTGGTCTGTTTTTCATGAAAATAATTGGTGAGGAAAGTGTTATTTCTGTTTTTAGTCGTAAGAGAGTAAAGACATATGTAGCGTATCTTGCAAAAGAAAAGAAAAAAATTTTGAGAGGTAAACTGAAATTATCATTTCTCTATTTTTACATTATACATTAGCCGCATTCGGCTACCAACCTACTCGTCCATCTTATTAATTGTCTTAATTTGATTATATTAACAAACTTTAAATTCGCCAACTTATTTCATTTTTATTAAGTTAAAAGTATTAATTGCTACAAAAGATTTAGAAAGAAATTAGTTGTGCAAAGAAAAAAAAGGAGAAAAAAGCAGTAAATAGGAAATGTTTTAGCATTTGAGATAAATTTTGAAGCGGTATGTATTTGTGTCTAATGAAAGTAATGGCACAAGTCTTTACATTCAACTGTTAAAACAGTCTGAAAAACGCGAGATTCAATTAAGATTATTTTTTTTAATTTTGCATAATTATAATCTACAATTATTGCGCGTTATTAAGCTTCTTATAAAGTGAAAATTTAACCTCATCATATCAAATAAATGAATTATATAATCTCCAGGAAGATTATCTTTCCTTAAGTGGAAGGATGAACTTAATGGCATGGCTAAAAATTAAATTTATTAAAATAACATAGAAAATCAATCAAAAACTAAATTTATTTGAAGTAACGAAGAAAGAAAGAAAAAATTGGACTTAAAGAGAAAAAAAACTGGCGAAACAATGAAAATGGGCTGCATTTTAATACTACAAAAGTAGTTTTTTACATTATAAGGATGTATTTTGTACAAATCTATAGTTTTACTCGATCTTTATGAAATTTGGCACACATGCTCTTCAAAAAAAGATGAAAATAAGTGTCAACTTTTTAAAGATCAAAAGTAAATTAAAATTTCAGTTACTTAAAAATTAAGCAAAATTTTGGCGTTTTTTCGCAATATTTTCAATAAATACTATCAACAAAATGATTTTTGAATTACTTATAATTCAAAAATAAGTAATTCAAAAATAATTTTAATGATACCAGTTTAATTACAAATTACTGAAACATTACCATTACAAATTACTAAACTCTAAATCATCCAAAGAAATTTGTTTTAAAGGATCCTGGCTCTTTCAATAGATGCCCTACTAATGGGCAGCATTTCTCCTTCATACTTTGTCGCTAAAACCGTATACGAAATATTTAACTTCCGGAATTTAAAATAAAATAACTTTAATCATAATTTCAATATTTTAAACGTAGAAAATTAAGGGGTTTTAAAAGGGATTAATTTTAAAGATGCAGAAAAATTAAATATATAATGCAAAATTAAATACATAATTATTAAATATTATAGATTTAAATTAATGTAATTAAATATAAACAAAATTAAATAAAAAAATTATATATATATATATTATGATTGTAGATATGTATGGGCCCTCACTGACTCCTGGCAACCACTATTTTCAGACAAAGTCCGCCACTGCATATCATGATAGTTTTCAAATATCACAGAATTGGAAAATAATAACTACAGTTTTCCATTTCGCAGACAGGAACGAAAGATATTTTATAATTTTTTTTTTTACAATCCATTAAAAATATAGGCGCTAAAAGACTCAAAAACCATACTAAATTCATGTATTCTAATTTACAGGAATTTTGACTAATTTGCTGGATTTTCAAACACGCATTAGGCTCAGCAAAACTACACAAGACGAACTTAATGATTGTCATTTGCTCTCCAGAAGGCATTGAATACCTCGTCAAGAGGCGTTGCGATTTTTTTTATCAATATGAAGTCGCTAAGCTTCCCGTCAATGAGGCTACGATTTTTTTGCTAGAACTCTCTCTCGCCATGGTCGGCGCTGCGATCGGTTATCAATCAAACCTCTCTACTTCGTTGCTGTATGCTTTTATCTTTTGATTAGCTCCTCTGTAGAATACAGCGAGCTTATATTTAGTCAACTTCAAAAATTTGTTGAATTCTTCATAGGGAGGATATTATATAAAAATATTAGTTGTTTTAAGTAAGTGGTAAAAATGATCATTTTATTAAAAATATTTTCAACTATATATATTGAGATATAATTTATACACAATTCTGAAGTTTTACGAGAGTTATTGAAGACGAACTACGTAATTTTGAATCGAATTAAAGGTATTAAGTTTCTCTCTTGCTTTCTATTTTCCATAGAATATTAACACGAGGACATTTCACTGATTTAGCAGGCACTAAGCGATTTAATCCAGTCTCACAATGCACGGTGAAATCTGTCGACTACTCTTCCCAAAGAATGCTTAACTGTAGCTATTGGTGACAACACATTCATAGCTCTTTGTTACATGAAGTGGTCAGTAAAGGTAATTGCTACAAAACATACTTTTCGTAAATTAAAACATAAATATTGGTTATCCAAAAAGCTATTTCCTTATACAATTCTCTCCGCGACTGAGTTTCAATCGTAAGAGTGTACATGCTCGCCGATAGTTCGAACCATCTCGAAGACAGAAATATTATTATTAGGGAAGACAACAATGCAGATGCTTTCTTGTGTGTTACGATAATATTTAAGAGAACAGTTGTGCATCCACTCTCTATTTGTGGTGTCTGCAACGAAATGACTAGTTACAGACTTCGGTCAGCAAATATTCATCCCCTTTACAGACGCGACCTCGTCCTCTCTGGTTTTATATATCTTCTTGCAAACTTTAACTCATTCATCCCGAGGAGACTGTTTTCTTCTAGCTCTTTTAAAACCGGGACTTTTTTAGGAGGAAACGATATGAATTGGACTCTCCCAAAATGGGGGCCATTTTCCCCACCACACCACCCCTGCTTTACGATTCTCTTATGGCGCACTGAAATGGAGTGTGGTTGGCAAGCATAACTGGACCCCCTACCGCACTTATATCCTAAGCGATCTCAGAACCTCACCTCCCCTCAAAAGAAACCAACCGCCTCAGATCAGCCCTTGTCCCTGTTAAGGGGAAATTTTTAGACCGCCCGGGACCGCCTCGCTCGGAATGAGAGGGTTTTCCTTTCTCATCGGGATAACATTGCTGTGATACAAATTGTTACCACTTTGAAGTCGTCTCAGTTCTTCATTTTATAATCATCTCAGTTCCTCACTTTGTAGTCATCGTTTTTCAATATGGGGATACAAAGTATGGTGCCTCTTGATGACAACTGTCTCAGTACGGATGGCAATCACTTTTAAATATACTCTAAGACAGGTACGTACTTAAGCGGTCATTATGACTAATATTCCGGTAAGAGAATTGATATGATTATCTGAAAATTTTATATATACGTATTGTTTCATTTAGTTCTGAATGCTATGCCATATTATTGTTTCCCACCCTGTTAAGTGAAAAGGCATGAATAAAGGGGGGAAGTCGAGAAAATGGATTATGAGACTAAAATAAGAAACATACTGTGTCAAAAATAGGTAGATACTTACAAAGGATATTGCTTATATTTATATTTCTAAATGGTTCAGTGTATACAGAAAAAGAGGCAAAACTGAACAAAATAACTGAAAACGAGGCAGAAATAAAGCTGAATGAGTCGGATTCCAGATATTAAAAGTTTAACAATCACTGTTTTTCTTTTTCTATTTTTTTTTCGCTTACACATTTTCCATCATTTGAAAAAGTATACTAGTTATATTATATTACAACAGTTATACTATACTGTTTGTTTTTATTTTGTGTAGGCCTCTTTTGCTTCTAGTTCTCGTTGAAATCTTTTAAGAAATGCAGGTCATGATCTGTTTCCACAGATATTGGTAGACATAACTCCAGTGCTGCTCGAGCGCCCTCTACATAATGAAAGGATCTCTTCGTGTGGAATAAACTTCCTTCTCTAAATAACTATTGAAAATTAAATGACAAACATTAATCATAAATTCATGAAGATCATGTTCCATTAATATTTGAAAATTGCAAATTTTAATATAATTGTTAAGAAACTTACGCAGTAGGTAAAACCAAATGAAATCTTTTATTCATACGCATGCTTACAAAACAATATCACTGAATTCCAGTAGAGACACCGAATCATTTTTTTTTTTTTTAGAAATAATGTTTCAAAAGTAACCTTTTATCTTGTATTATTAATAAAGTTACTTTACAGAACTTAATTGAAAGAAAACTAATGAACAATTAAGGACCATTTACTTTTCATTTTATTCCTTCATTATGCATTTAAATTTTATAATTTAGTTCTCGCTTTTTTGCATCATCTTGTATCTTATATATAAAAATATGTTTCTTTTATTGTATAATGTTATCATATCATTAAAAAGTACACGTGGGTGGCCAAATAAATGTGGACACTAAAATTTTCATGTTGAACCGTCGAAATGTAATTTTTGTTTAATTAAGGCGAACAGTAGCATATTTTCATAATTTAGTGTTTTAAGTACATTGCACTCAATCATGACTGGTTCAAATGATAGATTCACAAATTCTTATGAATGTCCATATTAATTGGGCAACCAGCTGTAAATAATGTATAATAATAAATAAAATAATAAAATGTAATAAAATAATAATAATAATGTTAAATAATGTGGTTAATTAATAAGTATACATGGGCATTCAGGATATTATACTTCCGTAATACAGGGTTAAAATAATTGGTTTATCGGGTTTCAAAGGACTGTTTATTTACAAGTATACGACGTACAAAGACGGTTGATACATGAAAAGATACATACACTCACCAAGTTTCTGGTAGATACTACAAATGACCAGGTGCAACTTTTCCGTATTTGCGTAGGAATTCACGCTGAACGCTCGTAACCGAAGAACGCTTCGCATATTCCAACACACATAAAATCTTCCCCTGCATTGCCACCATCTTATACAGTGCCGCTACAGGACTGCCATCTAGCGAGCACGCGAGCCACGAGGTTTTTTAAACTTGGGGAGTGTATATATTTTGTCATGTATCCTTTGTAGGCCGTACACCTCTCAATACACAGTGTTTTAAAACCCGATGGATCATTTAGGCTAACTCTGTATTTAATATTACTGTTCGAAGATTCAAGTTTCAGAAATATCAAGTTGTGGAAAACCCCTCATCATTTAACTTCTCTGAGAGTGTACCGAAATTCACCAAGTCGCCATATCTTACTAAATATTAACGACATTTGATTGGAATTTCAACATAAGTTGTCCTACATATCTGGCTTTGAAGTTATGCTTGAAGTTTACGCTACATTTTGCGCATGCGCAGTAAACAATTATTTACTATAAATGCTCACATTTCCCGAAACATTCAAACATTTTATACCCTCTGCATGTTATAAGCAAAAAACAAGCGGAAAATTTTGTTTTTTTTAACGAAAACCTTTATATCATCCCGAATATTTTTGAAAAATTTACGAAATTGCAGGTAAATATCATATACGTCAAATGTAACCATTTTTGAAATTTTTAACTCATTATCAGCTTCCTGTGAAGCGGGGTGGGCCAAAATAATTTTCGTCTTCATCAATTTGTATATATTCCCCTAAATGCTTTCGTGACTGAATCTTCACTGTAAAATGTGAGTTGAAGCCTAATATTTACATGTTTAAAATTCTAAGAAAATCTATGTAGATTTTAGGGTGATATATGAAAATTTTAAAGTGTCCACATTAATTTGCCTACCCACTGAATTTTGTATTGAATTCAATATGCATTTCAGTCTACCACTATTTTAATTTTAAAAATACCTGTGTATTATATATACTCTGAGGCAAGGTCAATGGATAGTGTGTGTGGTGAGTTTGCACTAGAGGCCACGCAAGCGCACAAGTTGCGCAGATGCCTTTGGAAAGGTCTGAGACTATGTCGTTTAAAGGTCCGAGAGGGACCCCCAAACAATTCTGGGGCGAGTGAAGAGCAAATGTTGCGTTCCGCGGTGAGGTTGCAGAGGAGGTAGCTTGCTACCGATGCGCTCCTGCCGCGTGAATTTGGGAACACCTGTGACAGGATTGCTTACAGCTCGATGTGCAAAACCCCACGGGTAACTCAATTCAGACTACTCCTCCACGCACACGACTATTTTACTGTTCTTGAATTAGAAATCAGATTAAATTAAATTTAATAAAAACGTTCTTTTATGAGCGTACTAAAAAGAATTTTTTTAACATTATAATGCTTTTGCTAGAATCTATAAATTACATGCGACATGCATAACGTGACCATTTATTTTTTCCTTTAAAATGGAATACCTACTAATTTTTAGGTTTTAGATGTGTATTTAAGAAGAGGCACATTTCTTCAATTTTTATTTATCAATTAGCCTCCTCATAACTAAATAAATAAATATTAGTGGTAATTAGTAATTTCAAAAGAAAAATAAGGAAGTGGTCAAGTAGCGTCACGGAGGAGGAGCATTCAGAAATGTCTTTATGGATTTTGATAAACAGTCGCAGCGCCCTCAGGTGGATCTTCTGGAACTAGCCAATTTAGTTTCTCATTCAATGGAAATCCAAGGTTGAAGCCATATTTTTATCGCCGACATTCGATACCTTGAATTACATTTGTAAATTATTCTATTAGACAATAAAGAATACTTTGACGAGCAAGCAGACTGCTATCTTGAGAACGCCATTCATATTCAATGTAGCGATAAAAAGTAAATGTGTTAAGCAGCACATTATACTTTCTTCACTGTAATTTCATTTATCAGAGTAACTTCTCTACAGATGGTAATTCTTTGCAATAGATAATGACAAATTTCCCTATCGACAACTGTTATTTTTACCGTAGTTTTCATGTGTCCTTGATGTCATCAATCCCCTCTCCAATTTTGCTTCTATTTTTGCTGTTAGAGAGAGCTGTAAATGATTCTGAAGTAGCATAAGTTTAATTTTTTAAAGATCTGTACATAAAGTTCAATATGCTCATTATATTACATTTTATGTTGTAATTTCTTTTTCTATTGAAAACAATAAAATTACATGACAGTAAAGTTCATGTACTTTCCATTCAATCGAGTTAAAATTTCCAGTTAAATATTTTTTCAAAGTAAATGCAAAGCAAATGCATTCCGCTACAGTCTGGAGAACTCTTTCTAAGGAAAAACAGAACCCTACTGTGACTCACATATCAACAAGGTCATTCTTACAATTAATAAGTATCTCAGAAGCGTAAACACTTGTTCTCCACCCAGCATCATCTCGCCACAGGAAGTTATCAACTTAATTAAAAGATCAACCCTCGTAAAGCCACCGGACACGCTGGAGTTCCTAATAAAGCACTCATGATTCTTACCATAAATGCAGTTACTCTTCTTACAAAAATCTTGAACAAATTTCTCGCTCTCCATTACTTCCCAGCATCCTGGGAATTAGCACACGTGCTAATGTACCCGAAGCCCCATCAGGGCCGCAAGCTACCAAGCTCCTACTGACTCATAAGCCTCTTAAGCAACATAGGAAAACTGTATGAAAAACTTCTCCTTAAACGAATAAATGAGCAATGCAATAATCTAAATATCATTCCCAATGAACAATTCGGCTTCAGAGAAAGACACAGTTGTACTCATCAACCTCTTCGTGTTACCATCAAAATTGTTGACGGATTTAATGTCAAACATTACAATGGTGTTGTTTCCTTGGATGTAAGGAAGGCTTTCGATCGTATGTGGCATCATGGCTTGATTGTCAAACTGATCACCTACAAATTTCCTGACTACCTGATCTTAATTCTGCGTAATTCCGAACCGACGGGAAATTCCAAGTCCGTGTCAATCACACTCTCCCCTCAGTGGGCAACTTACAAGCAGGGAGACCACAAGGAAGCTCCCTCAGCCCGACTCTCATAACATCTTCAACTCGGACTTTCCCTAGAATGATAAGATCCACAACTGCCTTTTCGCAGACGACTCCGCCATCCTCACGCAGGGAAGCAACATTAAATTTGTAATCCAGACACTTCAAGTTCAACTACGCAGAATTGAAAATTGGTGCACCAACTGGAGAGTAGCAATAAACACTGAAAAAATAAAAATCATGTTCCGAAAAGGTCACTCTAATTAAGTTCTCAAGACCCTCACTTTCTTTGACAATGAACTCTCATGGTAAAATCAAGAAAAATACCTTGGCTTAATCTTCGTCAGCAATCTAACTTTTAGACAACACTCCAAATATAATAATGATAAATTCTGGAACAAAGTTCATCGAATCATTCTACTCATAGCGCGCCACTCTCCTCTCTCGCTTAACAACAAAGTGCTTCTTTTTAAACAAATTCTGAGGCATATTCTGTTCCACTTTGACCAAATTTGGGGTTTAACGACTAAAACTCACCGCAAGAAAATCCAAACCCTGCAAAATAAAATACTCAAAATTATGACCAAAGCTCCCTAGTTCGTGAGGAAAGAAATCATCTATAACGATCTACATATTGAAAGTATAGAAGACCATATCAAGAACCTATCAAGAAAATTCTTTCTCTCAATTGCAGAACACAAAAATCCCCTTATCAATAGACAAATCGAATACACTCGCAATAATGGGAAATATCTCTATCCATATTCAACTACGAAATGGTCTCTCCCAATAGAGCATCCTTAACTTCTAGACTCTCAAACTGATCTTCTTTTGGTGACTCTTCAAACTTAGAAACTGAATTCTTTGAAACTCATAAATTCTATTTCCCTTGTCTTGCATAGCCAAACTTCATTCGTTTTGTAGCATTGTCCCATGTGTGTTCCCTTTCATAACTTATAAGTACTCAGACGAAGTAGAAGCTCTTGTTGTGCTGGCACTCAAGGAAAGCTGTAATATTGGAATAAATGTCTTTTATGAAGTCCTTATGACAGCATTAAAAGAATTAAGAAAACTTATGAAGGAAGCCCCAAAATTAATTGCAGCTTTGCAAGCAATAAAATATGCTAACAAAACCACAGATAAATTACAACTTATAATGATTCCCTTGTGCTAGTTCTGACTTTCTTGACGATCCCTATTGTTCAACCCAAAGATGCTCAAAATTGCTTTCAGGAACCAAATGGGATAAATACTAAAATCAATGAGTTTAGATTATTTGTAAACATGTACTGCCCCTATGTTATACTTCTTCAAGAAATCCACCTGAGACCAGACCGAAAAATCTCATGGCAAATAATAATTATTTCTACTAATATAGAGCTAATCAGCATCCGAACATCAAAGTGGCAGAACCGCAATATTAATCAGAAATAATATTACACATAATAAAATTCCCCCTACCAACCTATGGAGGCATGCGTTGTTGTAATTAGTTTTAAAAATCAGGATATAATTACAGTAACCTCTATTCACGTTCCCCCACTTCTGATACCTCTATCTTCACCTCTGATATAGAAGTTTTATTGCAAATCAGTACAAATCAAATACTCTGCGGAGATTACAATGCGCATCACACCTCCTGGGACTGCAATTATGACTACCCAAAAGGAAATTCCTTAAAAGCTTTTGCTCTATAGGCGGGTCTTGAAATCCTTGCACTCAACACTGCCACAAGATTTCGCACAAACTCTGCAAATACCATTGATTTCGCTATAGTTAAAAATTTTCTCTATTTCTCTATTCATTCTATTCCAGAACTCAGCTCTGACCGTCATCCAATTATGCTTAATTTCTTTCTGCAATACTCGATCCCTAAATATCCTGGAAAACTAAAAACTAATTGGAAAAAATTTAAAGATACTCTTAAAAACTCTGAATTCATTAACCCGCATTTTGTAAACACGGCGGAGCATCTTGATAGTATAGTATGTAGACTTGAAGATGAAATAATTAATGCCAAGATTTCCACTTCTAATCCAGTTAAGGAAAATTATATCTATCATGATAGCAATCTTAGGGAATTGAATTCTGAGAGAAATCTTTCCAGGAAGATGTTTCAAACCTAAAGTGACCCTGTCCTCAAGAGAAAACTTAACAAACAAATTGACAAACTTGATCAGAAAATTAAAACCGATCCTTTCACAAATGAGCTTTTGAATGTCAACGTCATTAATGGTACGGTTTGGAAATTTGTCACCCCTTTTCAAAAGAAACTAAAAATATCCCATCACTTTATGGACAGGCTTGTATTGCTAATACTGACTTTGAAAAAGCAAACTTCTTGGCCGAAAGCCTTGAGACACAGTTCAATCTAAACAATATTACCAATCCTGACACAGAGGAATTAATTGCGGACTTTGCCACACGCTTTCGAACCGAATCGCATTCAGTCTGTAAAGACTTTCATCCCATCCGAAGTCCATGCAATGCATTATAAAACTAAGAATTAATAAAGCCCCAGGCATCCATGGAATAAATAATAAAATGATTAAAATGTTACCCATGCATAGTATTTTAACAATACCCACAATTATACATAAGATTATTACCTTTGGTCACTTCCGCACTAGGTGGAAAACAGCCACTGTAGTTCCAATTTTAAAACCAGGGAAACAACCCACATATACAACCAGCTATCGACCTATCTCCCTATTACCTAGTTTAAGCAAGATTGCTGAGCACTTGATCCCAAATCGACTCAATAATTATCTTAAGGAAAATAACGTTCTTTGTCCTGAACAATTTGCTTTTCATACAAAAACTATCTACCTCGCACCAACTTACTAGAGTCGTTGAATATGTCACAGAAGGGTTTGTCAAAACAGAAAACAGTGGCTGTTTCCCTCGTTATCCAGAAAGCGTTTGACAGGGTCTGATAAGATGGACTTATCCATAAACTTATGCATTACAAGAGCCTCTCCTACCTTATTAAGCTAATATATTCTTATTTACTACAAATGAAATAAAAAAAGAAAATTTGTAGTTAGAGTCAAGAATGAACTCTCAAACACCAGAAACATCAATGCAGGCGTGGCACAAGGGTCGAAAATTGTCTCGACTCTTTTTACCCTGTATATTAATGATATACCCAAGCAATTCAATACTTTGTTATGCATGTACGCAGACGAAACAGCAATACTTGCTCGGAAGAAAAATCGCGAATATATTCAAATTGCTCTTAATAGCCATCTTTTAGCACTTGAGGACTGGTTCATTAAATGGAAAATAGAAATCAACTTCTCAATAACTGAAGCTTTTATGTTTGCTAATGCGCGTAATTACTCCAGCTTTCCCCCCATTAAAATTAATGACAAAATTATCCCCTGGTCTCAGTAATGTAAGTATTTAGGACTTATTCTAGATTGTAAATTAACTTGGAAACCCCATTTTATCTACCTTAAATATAAATTCCGAATATCTCGGAAATATAAAATGCCTAGGGAAACGAAGTTACTTGTTTACTCCTATTTGCGTCCCATTTTAACATATGCCTGTCCGATCTGGAGTTGGACCAATAGAAGGCATTCTAGAGCCCTCTGAAGTGGGAAACTTATTTCTTGCTAAGCCTGTACTTCTATACAAACAAGTAATAAGTTCTTGACAAATTCCGGAGTACCCGCCCCTCAAAAAGGGGCTACCTCCATTCTTGACGAGTACTGAGTCCAACATGGCGTGAAGTATCTGACAAAGAGCTGAATAGGATTCATTTCGGCAGTGAGGAGAGGCAGGGAAGGGGTGCGTACATTGGAGCTTCATAGAAGCTAGGTGATTCGCACGGTAGCTATGAGAAGAACTTGGAACAGTTCTGAGAAAGTCAGGAGTCTAGCGGTGGCCAGAAGAGAAGATCTTGAGACGGAGTGGAGGAGAGTTAGACTGTGAGAGCTTAACTGTGTATGGTTGATATCTGAGGAGAGGGCCGTGGGAGAAAAAAGTCGGAAAGTTAGTAATGTAAACAAGCTGCGGGGAGCCAACAAGTAATAAGACCAATCCTTAAGACAAAATGGCAACTTATTTAACATTGCGTTTCTCATAGACGTTAGCGCCATCCCATGGAGCTCTCGAAACTAATCTCATACGTCATTCTGGCTCGGCCGTTAACAAAATCAATTCTTGTCACGTCATCGATGTTTGAAAAATAATTCTAAAATCAATATTTTTATTGATAGTCAAGCATCTATCGAAACTCTGAAGAGCGTTAAGCCAAGGTCTGAATTTATGAAAAAATAAAAAAATAATATTCGTTTAGCTGGAAAGGTTGGTGAGCGTGCCTGTGGGATGGCGCATGCCGGTTACTTGGGTAATGAGCTCGCTGACCATTACGCCAAAATTGCGACCACTTCAGGGGACGAAATGGATATTCCAGATCCCTATTCTTACGTTAAATTCACAATTGAAGAACATATCATAGAAGAATGGGGAAAATATTGGCCTAATGATGACTCTGAAGCAGGGAGACGTATTAGAAGGTTTGTTGAACACGTGGATATAAAAATTTTAATTCAAAATAATTTTTTAAATGTATTTCCTAACTGGGCATAGAACATTTCCTAACTATCTTAATCTTTTCAATATCCTTAATTCACAATTTTGTATCTGCAGGAAATTAGGGGATGCAGATCACTATGCTTTTGACTGCATCCGCACAGAAAGATATCATCTTCAAAAAAACCATCAAATAATTTTAAAAGAGAGTGGTTTAAATCTTTGCTCTTTAAATGAAACCCGGGTCAATAGCGTTCGTAGAACCGTGCTCCCAACAATGCCACGCAAGCACGTATTTGGATAGGCATATTAAAATGATATCTATAATTTGCTCAAAATTTAAAAGAAATTTATTCAATTGACAGGAATTTACTAAATATCACATTTTGTCAATGTAGTTAATATCAGATTTTAACAGCAGTGGATCTTTGATAACTGCACAGAGTTGTTTTATATTCTTTGATTATGATTAAAAGATTTTTAACTGTATGGAGCTCATCAGGAATAGGAACTCGGTAATTAATTAGAAAGAAATCTGAGCTGAAATTTCATTTCTGAACGTTTCAGTAAATATCTTGTTTCCAACAAATAAATGAAATTCGTGGGAAGTCCTACCAGATAATAAAAATCAAAAGCGGCTCAATATTGAATGAAGATTCTCGCAAAGTTTCATTAAATTCACTAACGGAATTTTAAATATTTAACAGAAATGTTAATTAAAAATTATAAGTAGTAATTAAAATTAATTATCATCAATGTCATTAATTATCTAATTATAATTATTAACCAAAATTAATATTATCTTAACTTAATCATTGAAATCATTATCAGTATAATTAATTATCTAATTAAAATGTTATTAATTATTAATCATAATTATATTAAAATACAAGTTCAATAATAAAGGCCTTTTTATTAAAGTAATTATAGGCAATAAATCCATTTACGTTTCTAATGCGACACATCGCTAGACTTTAGGTGTTCTTTTCCAATTACGAGACAAGGACCACAGAGAAAAAGAATCAGAAGTCTCACTCCTCAATTTGATCAGCGCCCCCACTCGCCATCCAAGAGAACTAGGCACTTCGATACCCGCTGTCTCATCAAACGGAACATCGAAGTCGCCGCTATGTTTGTTGTGTTGTGTTCGAGGTCGATTATCTTAAGAACAAGTAAGTTCAACACATGTTTCCTAACTTATATCAAAATCGATTTAAGTTGTTCAAAAATTTGTAACATTTAGTTTCACTTTTATAAATAAAATAATGTTTATTTTTTCGTGCAATATCTGTTGTCTAAAATCAGCAACCATTTTAGATCTTGCAGTAGTAAAAGATTTAATTCTCCCCTTCTCGATTATCTCCCTTCCAGAACTTTATTCCGACCACAACCCAGTCAAATTAACATTTCATCTAAAATTGACGACACTGCATAATAGGGTGACTACGCATACGGACTGTACCAAATTCCAAAATTACTTGAAAAATCAAATTGCTTATAGGCCCCTTAAAATAAACAGCAATACGGATATTGAAGTTGCAGTGGAAAAATTTGCCAAAAATCTACAAAACGCTCACAGATTCGCGACTAAAACGGTCAAAAAATCAACTGCAACATATATCCACGCGAATATTAAAGATTTGATTAAAACGCGCAACAAAAGGAAAAAAGCCTGGCAAACACTAAGGAACCCATTAATTAAAACGGAATTGAACAGAATTGAGAAATTAATCAAAAAATTAGATAAAAATAGTAGACAGAAAGATAAACAGAAGAACTTGAAGCGCTGAACACAGAAGTCGGTACGCTTTGGTGAAAAGCAAAGATAACACGTAAGAAAGTGCAGAAAATCCCAGCGCTACTGGGAGAAAATGGATTTGCATATTCAGACTCTATCAAGGCCGAAACTATTGCCGTAAGTCTAGAGAAACAATTCTCATTAAACGACCTATCTCACAGAAAGACGGAAAACGAGGTCAAAAAATCTACAGAAAATTTCTCCTCCCCCACACTCACCGATAACCAAATTGATAATCTCAAATGCATTCAGCCCTCTGAGGTAATCAAATTCATTAAAAAATTAAATATTAAAAAAGCATGCGGGTTCGACTGTGTCACCAACAAAATGCTTAGAAATCTACCATGCACAATGATTTTCGAGATCACAGAAATCATAAACAATATCTTTAAATTTAGCTATTTTCCAAAAGCATGGAAGACCGCGGTAGTTGTGCCAATTCTTAAATGCGGAAAAGACCCCACTCAGCCAGAAAATTATCGGCAAATCTCGCTACTCAGCGCATTGAGTAGACTAACTGAAAACTTCATTTTATAGAGGGACGAGACTCAAGTTTGTGTGTTATGCTGCTGAAGAATCCAATCAATTTTTGGAACTATTTTTATTAGGCTACGTTCCACAGCACAGAACAAGACAAAGAACAACATTACGATACAAGCACACAGAGTAGAATGACAGAGGCATCATGGGAAAAAGATGGTTCCAGTAGCGCCACCTACCATAGAAAGGAGGAGGCAGTTGATTGTAACCGCTACAATTTTAGATAAATTAAACGAGCATCTTGCCGAAAACAAAATCCTTTGCCCGGAACAATTTGGTTTTTGGAAATCCTTATATCAGCTTCAGAAGTTAATATTCTGTATGAAAATTGCATTCCATCAATTTTGTACCTGGAATAAAAATTAATGTGTATTGATTTAAAAATAATATGTTGAAGTTTTGATATATTCTAAAAGCGATGGTATAATAATAACTTAATCAAAAAATTAATATCCTGCAGTTTTTTTAAAAAATCAAGTGAATTTTCTTTATGAAAATAACGTTGTATTAGTTTTTAAATCTTGGAAAAGAATGTATGTGTATTTACTAAAAATTAATTTATAGTTGAATTTTTTAAATATTCTGATAATATTAATTAAAACAACAAATTTAGTTTCCTGCAGAGTTTAAGAAAACCACAAGTCAATTTTCTTTATGGAAATTACATTCCATCAATTTTCGTGTCTTGAAAAATGAATGTGAATTTTTTAAAAATCAATTTTTCTCGTTGAAGTTTTAACATGTTCCAAAAGAGATAGTATAATATTAGCTAAATTAATGTTCTGTTGGTTTAAAAAAAATTTTTATGTTCTGAAATAACTTTTCTTGAAAATTAACAAATGAAATTAATAATATAAAAAATAGTTTGATCTTCTTACATTATTTATCCACTGGTTATAAATGATTTCTTCCCTTCAAATAGGCAATTCAATTTTTTTAATGTTTTGAATGATGACTTTTTTTTGAATATTTACTTTTAATTTCTGTATTAAAAAAAAAGCTAATTTAATGAGGAAAAACGTTTTATGATTAGAATAATTATATAAACGATAATAAATGGCATTATTATTAAAACAATAATGTTGTCAAATTAAATATATATATAAAATAAGCTATTCTTCAATTTAATAATCGTTTGAAAACGAGTTAAAAATCCAATAAATATCTATTTATTATTTACATCGTTGTCATGGCGAAAGGGACTGGTTTTGTTTCTAGTCGAGTCGCATTGACGTCACGCTGACGTATTCTGGCTAGTTTCCTAGTCGGCCACAGATGGCGTGGCGTATTGTCTATTTAAAATGTAATGTTAAAAAAGTTGCCATAAGGGTCTACGGGAGTCCCTGATTCTTCGTGTCTGTGGCAAGAATGGAGCTGCAATCGTTTGTGAATTTGAGTATGAATTGCCTAAAAGTGAACATTACAAGGTTTAGTATTAACCGCCCAGTTCACCGAACGAAACTGGACAATTTCTTGATTTAGAAGACGAAATAGTAGAGAATTTAAGCATACTAAATTCGATGTTATTAGAGTGTTAGTGCCGAGGCACTTTTACTCAGAATGAGTGTAACAGCAATGAAAAAACCTTTATGTACTTGTACCTTTGGAGGTGATTCAGAGGAGACAATCAAAAAAAAAAAAAAAAATGAAGCAAATGAGTTGGAATGAGAGTATTGGGAGGCAAATGGGAGCAAAAAGCATTATGGAGGCTTGAGCGGGAGAGTCCATTTAGTTGTAGCATAAGGGAATGGATATTTTCCGTTATTGTTAGTGAAATTCAATTGTTCTAAAATTGTTGGATTAGTATTTCTGGTGATTTGCTGGAAGAACTTCCTTGAGAGAACTTGGATATGATTTTCTGTTGATTCCAGCTTGAGGTCTTTGTGTATGACATCATTTCGTATATACCAAGGAGCATTGGTCATAATTCGCAAGATCTTGTTTTGCATAATTTGCACTTTTTTGAGATGAGTTTTGGCAGCAAGACCCCAGATTTGCGATGCATAAGTAAGGATAGGACGAAGAATCTGCTTAAAGAGGAGCACTTTGTTGTTGAGGGAAAGTGGTGATTTTCTACCGATTAAAGGTATGATCACGTGAACCTTCGCCCAGAATTTATCAGTATTATATTTAATGTAGCTGTGGAAAGTAAGTTTGGAGTCTAAGATTAAACCAAGGTATTTAACCTCCTTGTCCCAAGACAGCTCTTCTTCAAAAAAGGTGAGAGATTGTAGATTGTTCCTAGGATGTCCTTTACGGAACATTACAGAGCGTGTTTTGTCGGTGTTAATGGCAACACGCCAAAGCGTACACCATTTTTCGATTTCAATAAGACCACGTTGAAGAGTTCTTATAACAAATTTAGTAGTGCTGCCCTGGGCCAGGATTGCCGTGTCATCAGCGAAGAAGCAGTTTGTGATGTGGTTGTTCACAGGAAAATCTGCAGTGTAAACAGTATAGAGAAGGGGACTTAGAATACTTCCTTGTGGCGTGCCAGCTTTAATATGGCCTGTTTCAGAAAGGGTACTATTTAATTTAACTTTAAATGTTCTATTGAGCAGGAAAAGAATTATGATGTCAATCAGATAATGAGGTAATTTATTTGCAATCAGTTTGTAAATTAGGCCATTATGCCACATTCTGTCAAATGCCTTGCGTACATCGAGGAAAACTCCACCAGTATAAAGTTTGTTGTTGAATCCATGAGTGATTAAGTTGGTAACACGAAGAAGCTGATGTACACAGCCGTGGTTGGGGCGGAAGCCATATTGCTCATCAGGAATGATTTGTAGATCAGAGCAGTGTTCTTTTAGTCTAGCTAGAATGACTTTTTCATAGATCTTTCCTAGATTACTCAGGAGACTGATAGGTCTATAATTGCCCGGTAGTTTATGGTTTTGTCCAGGCTTTGGGAACATGAGCACATGTGCAATCTTCCAGGATGGAGGGAAATAGTGGTGAAGCAGACATTTGTTAAATACCTTGGTGATACAAGTGAGCAGATTTGGAGGAATCATCTTGAGTGCTTTATTTGGTATGCCATCTGGTCCAGTAGCCTTTTTTGGATTGATCTTTTTGATTATAGCTTGAATTTCGAGGGGAGAGGTAAGTTTGATATTGTTGTCATTTCTCATGCTATTAAGGAAATGCTGAACTGCTCTGTTAACTTCGGAGATGTGTCTATTGTCGTAAGGCTCAGGGTTTGTCTGGAAGGAATTTTCAAGCGAGTACTTAAATGCGTTCGCTTTTCCGAGGGGGGTGTACTTGAGCCCATCCGTATCAAGAATAGGAGGGATTTTGTGGAACTTCCTTGAGTATTTCCGAGTTGCGTTGTAGATAGATAGGTCTTCCTGATTTAGGCTAAGAAGCCATTCGGTCCACGAGTCTTGATCATATTGATTGATGTCAGCTTTAATTTCATTGGTGAGCTGGGTGGATTTCCTTTTAAATCTAGGGTCATAGGTAATTTGCCATCTCTTTTTTATTTGATTTCTGAGGGTGATTTTATTTGTAATGCGAGGAGGCAACTTCCTGTGCGGACCATTGATAATTTTTGCTTTAGAAGATTGGTTTATAGCTGTAAGAATTACAGCCGTAATTTTGTTGATGACCTCGTCGATATCCTTAGTTGAATTGATACTGGGGTTGCCTGGAATTGCCTCTTTGGTAATATCGTAAAATTTCATCCAGTTGGTTGTTTTCAAAGTTTTGGTGATGGCAGGAATGTTTGCATTTATGTCGATTTCAAAGGATACCGGATTATGATCGCTGCAGAGTTCATTTAAGGAAGTTGCATCACCCGAGGAGAAGTTCTTGAGTACACCAAAGTCAAGTGTGCTTGGATTGTTGCCATTGTGCGGGAAGTGGGTAGGCTCTGGAGGAGCGAGAAGAATAAGGTTATTGTTACAGATGTAGTCATTGATGATGTTTCCATTTTGATTACGTCTTCCTAAACTCCAGGCGCTGTGCTTAGCATTGAAATCACCAACTGCAATGCACTTATTATTTGAATTAAAAATTCTATTGAGTTCATCGGTAGAAATGATACCGTGAGGAGGCCTATAAATGCTGGAGACAGTAATTTGTTGAGAGTTCGGAAGGACTATGGCAATGGTGGTATTTTCAAAAGAGTCAGAGACAATAGGAGTTGGATAGTGATCGATTGAATTTCTAATAAATAAAGCAGTTCCACCACCACGGTGAGTCAGTCTGTCAGTTCTATACGTTGTGTAATTTACTAATTTAAGTTTATCTCAAGGGTTTAGGTGGGATTCCTGGATTGCAATGACATCTGGCTTCCACTCTTGGGCGAAGTATTTAAATTGGTTAAATTTGGGCTTAATGCCCCCAGCGTTCCAGCTGAGAACAGTTAAACAATTGTGGCGTTGACTATTGAATATGTTTGCTCATTTGGCTTTGGTGGAAGTTAGCCAATTGGCTGAAGAAGGAGGACATCATGGATGTCATCATGGTTGACATTTGCTTAAAGAATTCTTCTTGACTTGATGGCATTTTATGAGATAGTTCCACTGATCTGGGCAAAAATTGGGTTACTGGCTTTAGGTTCGAATCAGATTTTGGGGTTTCCTTGACTTTGGCAAGTGCTGTTGGGAAAGATTTCCTGTTTAGGGGGTTTCTGGGGCAGCCTGAATAGAATTTAAGCATAAAGTGTTGCTAAATTATATACAATTAATAAGTCTATTTTAATAGTGGAGCAATTGAGAAAATTGCTTCTTTTACGAAATTATAATATCTTTTCGTGATGCAATTGGTTCTAACATCTATTACCGGTTTTTGGCCGAAATGCGATCGTCTTAAGTTCATAATTTTTTAAACAAAGTGAACCATGTGAGGTATTAATGCATTTAGGTACGTAAATCATTTTTATAATCTTGTCTTTTAGTTTCACATAAAAAGTGTTGCTTTAGGAATGACATTATAATATAAATTTCTAGCTGTTGGCGTGCTTGTCAGTTTATTAAACAATTATAAAACTACAAGAAAGTTACGAAATTTCGCGTTTGCTAAAAAATGTAATTTTGAGAGTGAAAAAAATATAAAAAAAGAGAGAATTAAATGCAGTATTATGAAATAACGAAAGTATGATACCTCTTCAAAATAGGTTCCTCAATATATATGCATGGCTTTGCAATAGCTGGCGTTTTTCTAGAGAATAATTGCCTGTTCCTAGAGGGCAGATTATTTAAACTTTTAAAACATCGTATTCTGTGTTAATTAATTAATGTGTATTTATTAAAAACTGTTGAAGTTTTAAAATATTCTGAACTAGACCAGCTGTGCCCGGAAGTTCCTGCGAATACTGCATTGAAAAGGTGCGTCTGGAATCGGAGATGGTTAAATCCCGTGTAAAGCTTGAAGGCCTGCTTAAGCTTATCAAGACGATGGAGCAAGACTACTACCACCCAGTTGATGACTCAGAGGAGTACAAGACCTACTGTGCTGGGTACAAGGCCATAGAGACGGAGCTGGAAAAATTGAGAGGTAAGAGGAATTTGATTCCTATCTGTGTAGAGCTAAACTGTGAAATTCGCAAAATTGATTCTGATGTTGAGGATAAAATGCATGATATTGAATATAATTCTCCCAATAGGCGTAAAATAGCAAAAGCACGTAATTTGTTTAATAGCCCAGCTAAATTATTTGAAATTTCTAATAAATATGAAGTGCTAAATTCTGAGGATATTAACGCATAACCCTATAAAACTTACTTTCAAACTTAAATTCTCGACCCCACATGATAAAATTACATCAACTACCGACTGGGGTAAATTCCAAAATTATCTCAGAAATCATGTAGAATACAAACCCTATAGAATAAGCAATGAAATGGATATTGAGGAAGCAGTTCGTAACTTTTGAGAAAAATCTTCAGGAAGCTCATAGATTTGCCACGAAAATTGTCAAAAAATCTAGCTCTACTTACATCCACCCTAACATCAAGAATCTAATTAAAACTCGCAATAAAACTAAGAAAGATTGGCAAACTCTGAGAAACCCGAGTATTAAAACTGAACTGAATAGAATCGAAAAATTAATTAAAAAACTTGAGAACGAGTCCAGGCAAAAAGACAAAACAGAGGAACTTGAAACCCTAAACCCCGAAAATGGCACATTCTGGACTAAGGCAAAGATTATGCGTAGGAAAGCTCAGAAAATTCCGGCACTGAAAGGGGAGTTTAAACTTGCACTTTCAGACCCTGACAAGGCAGAAACCATAGCAGTGAGCCTGGAAAAACAATTCTCCCTCTATAACCTGTCACATAGTGAGACAGAAGAGGAGGTTAATGAATCAAAGAACAACTTCTCTCCCCCAATTAAGAATAATTATCAGAATGACAACATTAATAGTATTCAACCTTCTTAGGTAATTAAAATTATCAAAAAACTAAATATCAAAAAAGCTTGTGGTCGCGATGGCATCACTAATAAAATGATAAAAAATATCCCTTGTACTATGGTTTTCGCACTTACAGAAATTATCAATGATATATTCAACTTCAACTATTTCCCGAATGCTTGGAAGACCGCAGTAGTAGTGCCAATATTGAAACCTGGGAAAGATCCCACTATCCCAGAGAACTACAGACCGATTTCACTATTAAGCACCCTTAGCAAAATTACTGAAAACTTTATCCTGAACTATCCTTTATCCTGATAAACTAAATGAACATCTCATTGGAAATAAAATTCTATGCCCGGAACAATTCGGCTTCCGAAAATCCCTAACAACGAATCATCAACTACTAAGGGTGGTCGAATATATCACAAGCGGTTTCGATAGAGGTGAGTGCACTGCAGCGGTCTTTCTTGATATTCAAAAAGCGTTCGACAGGGTCTGGAAGCAAGGCTTGATCCATAAACTAATCATGTATAAAACCCCGCCCAATTTATTTCAGCTTTTAAACTCCTATCTGGATGATAGAAAATTCGTCGTTAGAATAGGCAATAGCTCCTCTGAGTCTAAAACGATGAAGGCAGGAATTCCTCAAGGGGGGAAAATCTCGCCCGTTCTTTACTCCATCTATGTAAATGACATCCCTACGACGCATAAAACCCTCCTTGGCATGTACGCGGACGACACCACGATCCTAGCAAGAAATAAAAACCCCAAATACACAGCTGCGGCGATCAACCAGCACCTTGAAAAACTAGATGATTGGTTTGTAAAATGGAAAATAGCATTAAATGTCAGCAAAACTGAAGCAGTTTACTTCGCTAAGGGCGAGAAAAAACATAAGCCAGTTATCAAAATTATTCCTTGGTCTCAGCAAGCTAAATATTTAGGCATAATTCTAGACAACAAATTAACCTGGCAAAGCCACATATCCTCAATTAAAACCAAGTTCAGAAATGTCACCAGAAAACTCTACCCACTAATTGCTAGAGACTCTGATATGAAAAGAAAATACCAAATTCTCATCTACACTGCGATTCTAAGGCCAATCATAACATACGGATGTCCAATTTGGGGAGCCGCGGCAAATTCAAATATCAATAAACTAGCAGTGTTAGAAAATAACATTATTAGTCAAATTTGCAAAGCTGGATGGTACATGCGCAATGAAGACATCAGAAAAGCCATTAAACTTCCCAGTTTAAAAGACTTCATTAAAAAGATCTCAGTCAATTTTTACAACAATATAGAAAATATAGATAATGAAGCCATGCAGCAAATTGATAAATACACCCCCAACTTTAAAAGCAAAAGACCGCGAAAAATTCTTCTGTAAAATATCCTTTTCCCATTTTCAATGATGTCCAGGTAGCATCATCATCACTTACCCCTCCCCCCCTGCTTTGCATTCAATAGTAATTATATATTCACTTAACTAAATCCAAGGGCAATTCCTGTAAGCATACCACTTCACCCTGTCCTGTTCATAACGCCATGCCGTGTTCTTCCTAAGCCACTTGATGTTCCAGACCAGCAGACGTCGCTAGTACGGTTCCTGATAGAAGAACTCGGGGTTCCCCATATCACCATTACTACTATCCAGCACGACAGTCAGCCAGTGAACCTCCCACCCCTGCTACCGCATAGAGACTCGAACCACCAAAATCCAGCAGCATAAATCGTCAAGTATTCAACTTATCATTCCGGGGATTAGGCCCCCTTCGGGGGCCATGGGCCCCAAAAAGTACTCTGTTGTTGTTGTTGAGGATATTAACGAAACGATTGAGGTTAATGATAATTCTGATAATAGTAAAAAAGCTGCGGAGGAACCTGGAAAGGTCGAAAAAAGTAAAATTCCTCCAATAATGTTGAAGTATGTAAAAAATTACGTGGATAAATCTTAGATGTAATTAGAACTACTTGCGGGCCGACCGAAAATAAATTCGGCAATGGTTACATAAAAATATTCACTATTAGCATTGAGCAATACCAAAAAGTTCAAAGCACTTTAAAAGTGCAAGGCTTCGATTACTATCTTGTCCGCCCTATAGATAAACGGCCATTAAAGGTTGTTATTAAGGATCTCCCCTTAGACCATGATACTGATCAAATCAAAAATTGTCTTAAGAAACACGGATTCGTTATCGGCAAAGTTACCCGCTTAACCCAGTTCAGGACGAGACAGCCACTTCCATTCTTTCTTGTGGAAGTTGGAAAAAACAAAATTTCGACCATACCTGAAGAAATTTTTAAACTCAAAACCCTGAATTATCTGAGCATTACTGTCGATCCATATAGGGGCAGAAAGAAAACCATTCAATGTTTCAAATGTAATCGCTTTATTCATACGGCAGAATTATGCAGTATGACCCCTAGATGTTTAAAATGCGGCAAAGTCATACAACAATCGAATGTGAAATTAAGCAAAGAATCGAGAAACCTATTTGCATTAATTGCAACCAAGTTGGCCATGTGGCTGCCTATAGAGGATATGCAGAATTCCCGAAACTAACTACAGCTCATAAAAATAGAAATAATAACTTTGACTCAAATAAGTACCTAGTTAATAGTAATATCTCATATGCACAGAAAGCAAACGGAACTAGCGCTAATACCCTGGATTCGGAGCAACAGATGGCGCCACCGGCGCATAGACCAGCAAATAATGTAAACAATCAATCAGCAGCGTTTGCGAGAACGTGCATTGAGAGTAATGTAAATAATCTTCCAACACCCGCAATTTCGGGTAACAATGACCTTTCAGTCCTTATGACTGCATTAAAAGAATTAAGAAAACTTATGAAGGAAGCCCCACAATTAATTGCAGCTTTGCAAGCAATGAAATATGCTAACAATACTGCAGATAAATTACAACTTCTAATGAATGCTTGTGCCAGTTCTGACTTCCTTGACGATCCGTAATCTTCAACTCAAAGATGCTCAAAATTGTTTATTGGAACGCAAATGGGATAAAAACTAAAATCAATGAGTTAAGATTATTTGTAAACAAGTACTGACCCGATGCTATACTCCTTCAAGAAACCCACCTGAGACCAGACCGAAAAATCTTCCTGGCAAATTATAATTCATACTACTCATACAGAGCTTATCAACATCCGCAACACCCCAGTGGTGGAACAGCAATTTTAATCAGAAATAATATTCCACATAATCAAATTATCCCTCCCAATCTACGTTACGTGGAGGCATGTGTTGTCGCAATTAATTTTAAAAATCAGGATCCAATCACATTAACCTCGATTTACGTTCCCCCCACTTCTGATACTTCTATCTTCACCTTTGATATTGAAGTTTTATTGCAGATCAGTCCCAATCAAATACTCTGCGGAGATTACAATGCGCATCACACCTCCTGGGGTTGCAATTATGATTGTCCAAGAGGGAACTCCATTAAAGCATTTGCTCTACAGGCGGGATTTGAAATTCTTGCACCAAGCACCCCAACTAGATTCGGCACAAACTCTGCAAATACGATTGATTTCGTTATAGTTAAAAATTTTCTCTATCCATATGAAATTCATTCTATTTCTGAACTCAGCTCTGACCATAATCCAATTACGCTTAATTCTTTCTGCAATACTCGATCCCTAAATATCCTGGAAAACTAAAAACTAATTGGAAAAAATTTAAAGATACTCTTAAAAACTCTGAATTCATTAACCCGCATTTTGTAAACACGGCGGAGCATCTTGATAGTATAGTATGTAGACTTGGAGATGAAATAATTAATGCCAAGATTACCACTTCTAATCCAGTTAAGGAAAATTACTTCTATCATGATAGTAAACTTAGGGAATTGAATTCTGAGAGAAATCTTGTCAGGAAAATGTTTCAAACCTACCGTGACCCAGTCCTCAAGAGAAAACTTAACAAATTAAACAAACAAATTAAAAAACTTGATCAAAAAATTGAAACCGATGCCTTCACAAATGAGCTTTTGAATGTCAACGCCACTGATGACACGGTTTGGAAATTTGAAATTGTGAGACTTTGATCCCCCTCTCCCATCTGAAGTGCTAGACTGCATTAAAAGTCTAAGAATTAATAAAGCCCCAGGCATCGATGGAATAAACAATAAAATGATTAAAAACTTGCCCTTACATACTATTTTAACAATAACCACAATTATCCATAATATTATGACCCTTGGTCATTTTCCCACTAGATGGAACACAGCCACTGTAGCTCAAATTTTAAAACCAGGGAAAGACCCCAGAGATACAACCAGCTATCGACCTATCTGCCTATTACCAAGTTTAAGCAAGATTGCTGACCACTTGATCCTAAAACGACTCAATAATTATCTTAAGGAAAATAACGTACTTTGTCCCGAACAATTTGGTTTCCGTGAAAAACTATCTACCTCTCACCAACTTATTAGAGTCGTTGAATATGTCACAGAGGGGTTTGCCAATAAACAGAAAACAGGGGCTGTTTTCCTAGATATCCAGAAAGCGTTTGACAGGGTCTGACAAGATGGACTTATCCATAAGCTTATACATTACAAGACCCCCTCCTACCTTATTAAGCTAATAGATTCTTATTTACTGGAAAGAAAATTTGCAGTTAGAGTCAAGAATGAACTCTCAAGCACCAAAAACATTAATGCAGGCGTGGCACAAGGGTCGAAAATTGGTCCGACTCTTTTTGCCCTGTATATTAATGACATTCCCAAACAATTCAATACTTTATTATGCATGTACGCAGACGACACAGCAATACTTGCCCGGAACAAAAATCCCAATTATATTCAAATTACTCTTAATCGCCATCTTAAAGCACTTGAGGACTGGTTCATTAAATGGAAAATAGAAATCAACGTCTCAAAAACTGAAGCTATTATGTTTGCTAATGCGCGTAGGTACTCCAGCTTCGCTCCCATTAAGATTAATGACAGAATTATCCCCTGGTCTCAGAAATGCAAGTATTTAGGTCTTATTCTTGATTGCAAATTAACTTGGAAACCCCATTTTATCTACCTTAAAAATAAATTCCGAGACACCGCGCGTAAACTTTTCCCATTAATATCTCGGAAATCTAAAATGCCTAGGGAAACGAAGTTACTCGTTTACAACACCTATTTGCGTCCCATTCTAACTTATGCCTGTCCGATCTGGGTTTATGCCGCTAAAACCAACATTAAAATAATTGACGTTCAATATCACTCAGTAATTCGGTCAATCTGTAATGCGAAATGGTATATCTCCAACACCGAAATGCATAAAGCACTTAACTACCCCTCTCTAAAGGAATTCATTGTTAAAATTGCAACAAAATTCTTTAATGCTCTCGACACGCACGAAAATGCAGCAATTCAACTTATTCCTAATTATATCCCCGATCCCAAAATAAAAAGACCGAGAAATATTCTCCTGTAATAGTAATGCACCTTGTCCCCCTCCACGCAGCTTGTTTACATTACTCACTTTCCGACTTTTTTCTCCCACGGCCCTCTCCTCAGATATTAACCATACACAGTTAAGCTCTCAAAGTTTCACTCTCCTCCACTCCGTCTCAAGATCTTCTCTTCTGGCCACCGCTAGACTCCTGACTTTCTCAGAACTGTTCCCAGTTCTTCTCAGAGCTACCGTGCGAATCACCTAGCTTCTATGAAGCTCCAATGTACGCACCCCTTCCCTGCCTCTCCTCACTGCCGAAATGAATCCTATTCAGCTCATTGTCAGATACTTCTCGCCATGTTGGACTCAGTACTCGTCAAGAATGGAGGTAGCCCCTTTTTGAGGGGCGGGTACTCCGGAATTTGTCAAGAAAAAAAAATATTCTGAAAGAGATAGTATAATAGTAACTAAAGCAACAAATATAATTTCTTGCAGAGTTTAAGAAAACCTCATTACCTATATTCTATCAATTTTAGTATTTTAAATAATAATGAATGTGAATTCATTAAAAATTAATTTATTTTTTGTTGAATTTTAAACATATTCCGAAAGAAGTAGTATAGAGATAACACATTAAAAAAAAATTCTAGGTTAAAAAAATTCACAAACGAATTTTCTTTATGGAAATTACATTCTGTTAGTTTGTGAATGTGTATTTATTAAAAATTAATTTATTGTAGAAGTTTCAAAATATTTTGAAAGAAATAGCATAATATTAACTAAAACAACAAATTTAATTTCCTGCAGAGTGTAAGAAAATCACAACTGAATTTGTTTTATGGAAATTACATTTTATCACTTTTTTTCGTCTTAAATAATATTGAATGTGAATTTATGAAAAATTAATTTATCGTTGAAGTTTTTACATGTTCTGGAAGAGTAATATTATCTATTTGGATAAAAATTCATTTCCTATTGGTTTAAAAAATTTATGATCTGAAAGAACTCTTCGAAAAGAGATAAATGAAATTATTAATATGGAAAAAACTTTAATCTTCTTAAATTATCCATCCACACGTTATAAATTATTGTTACCCTAGGAAACACGTAAATAAAATTTTAATGTTTTGAATGATATTCCAAATGTACTTTTAATTTCTGTATTAAAGAAAAAGCAAGTTAGTGAGAGATTTAAATTAATTATAATTAATTAAAAATAATTATATAAACAATAATAAATTTCCTTATTATTAGAACAATAACATTTTTAAATTAACAATATATAAAAAAATTAGCTATTCATAAATTTAATAATCGTCGAAGAACGAGTTTAAAATCCAATAAATACCTAATTACTGTTTAGATCGTTGTCATGACGATAGAAAACGGCTTCGTTTCCTCTCGGGTCACAATGACGTCACGGTGACGTAGTCCGGTTAGTTCCGTTGTAACAAATTTTTGGAGTACTGTCTATGTGAAGCGCAATGCTAAAAAAGTTGCGGTCTTATGGGAGTGAGACCTCTGATTCTACTTCTCTGTGTTCTGCACAAGCTCCCAAAAAATCCCTAGAGATTCAACTGTGCGTCCACAGAATGGCGCGCTTAATGTTCTTCCCATAGAACACTTTTTTGTTTTGTTTTTTACCTTCAGCGATGCAATCTAAGAATTTGTGCGCTGCCGGAAAGACAGTTCCGTATACTGTCTTTTCTACTATGGGATTGTTGCTGAATGCTGATCAATTCTTGTAACCTTTTATATCGTGGTGTAAGTTAATTTGGCGCGTCTAACTTCAATGAAATTTCATATCAAATCTTTGATATCGATATTGCAAATAGGTAAATTGAAACAGGCATAGTAGCGGTTAAAATGGCTGAATGCACATCAGGTTTTCGTCTGCATATTCGAATTTATTCCAAACTAATTCTAATGCTATACGCGTAAGCACAGTGGACGCCGCTTAATATGATTGCGGTTAATGTTATCATTCGGTTTATAGTACCAAAAGCCTCTGGTCCCGAACCGGCGTGTTCAAATGTACACAAAAATATTCGTTTAGTGTGATCATTAAATGGTTTAATGTTATCTGTTTTGAAGTAGAGAATTGACCGATCCTTCATTTACAGCCAACATCAACGATTGACTTTCGTGGAATTTCTCACTCCCCTTATAAAGAAACATCGGGGGTCATATTTCCCATTTTCACCACACAACACACCAGGAACTTTGTCATATTCAACAACTAGCTGCTGACGTTAACACTTGTTGAACCAACAAAATCATAAAATTCTGCTTCTGATAGACAGCCCGCGTTTTGAATGTGTCATTAAAACACATTGATGTTGCAATTTTGCCAGCCAATACGACATCCTTAATACAGCCTTACAGAATAATTCATGCTTTAATAGCGTACTACCGGCATGAAATGCGGGCCTGAATTTTTTAGAGTTTTGAGGACCATGAAGAAATTAATTTAAATGACTTCACTAAAAAATAACTCTTCTGGAATCGGTTAATCTCTTAACAAGTTCCTGGAATCGGATATCGGCTGACACGATCAAAAACTGCTTTGGCTACTGAGGCTTCTGTGAAACATTGGATGAAAAACTTAGAATTGTTGTTAAACTTTCTGAGGGTATGCTAATGGAAGAGTATGAAGAGTGGATGTCCAATGAAAAGGACATTCCTGGAGCTGCCACATTGAAAGATTTGGAAATTTGCCTAGCAGTTTGTGACCAAAACCAAGCCATAAACGTTGATGATTCCGATTGGGACGAATGTATTGAAAATAACCTTCCAAAGAACGCCAAAATGAGGCAAACATTTGATATTTTGAAACGCGGCGTGCAACGCAACTAATTTTTAAAAATAATACGAGTACGAACAGTATATAAGTGAACTGTTAAGGAATAATTGTCGACAAGCAACAATTAATGAATTTGTAATCTCTATTTTTGAAATAAATGAGAAAAAAACCTGAAGTATAAGTGGGGTTTTTTTCTCTTGACATGACCCAATGCGGTTATTGTTATCAATCGGCTAATGTTAGCAAAATTCTTAATTCCCGAAATGATCACATTAAGTGGCAGCTATTGTAATCAAATGTAACTAACTGTAACTGTATTCGTAGTCTAAATCTGATTACCAGCTTGGTCCGTCGAGCAGGACAGCACTATGGAAAATGACTTCCATAGCGAACATTTTAAATAAATTTAATAATTTATCGAATTATAAATAATTTATCGAATTATAAATAATTTATCGAATTAATAATAATTTTCGAAAGAATTGAGGAGATAATAAAACAGGCAGTTGAAAACTCAAACATTTCATAAGTATTAGTGAATGTGTTAAAAACGAAAGTTAGTAAATTAGAACAAAAACAAGAATCGCCGATTTCGGGTTAAAAATTTTTTAAAAATGACGAGAAACTTGAAAAATATTTGGAAATTCAGGATGTGTTTTTATATTTTGCCGGTTTTCTGGAATATGTGACAGATGAAACCCAGCCGAAGTTCCAAGCATGATATTAATTCCGAATCAAAATCAAGTATTATTTGGAATTAAATAACGTATAAGAAATTATTCATTCCTATTCTAATTCTAAACCAACAATAACGATATATAGAAGTAGAAATTCAAATGGAAATGTTATTAGATTTTATTATAACGTGTATGGAACAGATTTGATTGTATAAACTGGAAGGTGGTGAACTGAAATTTTACTGTTTAAAAGGGGATTCTTTATCCTTTTCCTTCAGTTTGTATATGTAATTTCAGCAGAACTGAAAGTATTTTCCGCTAGTAGTACAAAGCTGAAGGAAAAAATGCAACTTAAAGCTGAAAAATAACACAATCTAAAGTAAGCGCCGTGAAGCGGTCATAAGATAAAAACCTTCCAGAGAAATAAAAATTACAAAATATCATAAAATTTTAGTATTAAAAATTGAATTCAAAGAAAGGAAGAAGATTCTGTACCTATTAAGAAGATTCTGTACCTGTGGCAAGGAAGTTGTTAAATTTAATATTGCAGACCTATGCCATGTCTATTGGTAATGGTAAAACTGACTGGAAACGCATGACATCTCCTCATGTTTGAGTAGTAAATATTCAAGTTTCAGTGGTAAACAGACGGGAAGACAAAATATAATTTGTATGAAAGTTAAGGAAAACATAGTTTTGGTCGCTACTCAGATTATTGATGGAAGGGGTGACAGTGACAATATTTTTTTCTTGTATAACAGAGTTCGTTTTGAAGCAAAGTGCGAATTATAGCGGTATTTTTTATATTAACATAGAATTAAAATCTGATCTTTGCTGATAAAAGAATGGTAACTTGGAAATCATTACAACAGTAAGTGATAATAATAAAAATAAACATGAACAATAATACTAAAAATTAATTTTTTTCACAATAATAAAAGAGCTTATTTTGAAATCTTTAAAGATTATATCTATTTGCAAGCCATATTACTCAGCAATAAATCTATCAAAATAATATATACAAAATATTCAACAAAAAACTTTCTATCTATCCATAAGAAAGATCAACATGGCGCCGAGTTTTAGTCCAGTCATTAGGTGCCGAAAAGGGGTGGTTTAAAAAAAGTTCTGGTGGAGTTTTAATTTTTTTCTCCGTTATATTTTTGGGGGTGCTGATTACGAATCTGAGGTTTGCCACCAAAACTTTTTGTTGGAATTTTAGTTATAGCCAAAAAACCATGGAAAAGATGGATTTTCCTCCAGTTTTTTACTTATAACTAAAAAAATGATCAAATTTCGTATATCATCATTATATATCAAAATAATCAGCATAAAATTTCCTACAATTTATGTCTGCACAAATTTCTTCATTACGCTTACCGTTTAGGCACTATAACTGGTTGAAGTTTGGCGAATGTTTGACTTACCTGCTAGCGCGGCTTGAAAAATAACAAAGCATCCTATCTGTATGCACTAATTCATCTATCTTACTAAATAAATTTCTGTTTAATTAATACACCTTTTCTTTCGCAAAGTTCTTTGCGCAAATAAAGTTTTTATCAGTTATGTTATTGAAGTCAGTTAAAGTTATTATATTATGAATATATTAACCATAATCTACACAAAAGTTCCTCTAAATCTCTCTACCTTAAAGTGCTACCTTATTTCCATGCTAGCGGCCATTTTTCATAAGTCAAGTGTGCCCATTTATATTTGCTACATATGCAGTACTTGAAGCGTACAATGGGAACAGTAGAATATGAAAAGTTTACAACTCAAGGTAACTTCACTATTCAGCAAACTTTCAAGTTCTGGTCTGGCACGTAGAGAAATGTGACTATTTAACAGTCATTAATGAGAAACGTGAAAACATTTGGGAGCCTCACTCATTGCCGTGGAGTCAATGATAGTGTACTGGCTAGGTGGACGTAGGGGATGACAGCGCTCAAACATATTTGTGATGGAATTGGAAAAATTTTATGGTGGTGATTTGACCAGCTCTAATCAACATTTGGACTTCAGTGACTCAAGAGTTCAACGAAGTAATGATGGTTTCAGGAAAATGGTGGAGTGGTTCAAGCACTATAATTCTTTTCCAGAAAATTCCAAATTGATTTCAATAAGCAATGGAGTTGTTGGAGACTCAAAGATCAATTGTCACATGGCCAAGGAGGAAGGTATTCTTGATTTCAAAAGAATTGAAGGAAATAAATTTCATAGTGTGAAATTCAAAAGAAATGACATAGTATATAACCACTAGTTCTAATGAGTAGTGCCATCAAGGTGCATGATGAACGTTTATATATCAACCCTACAAAGCTTTCACAGCGAATTAGCATTACAAAGCAATCAGATGAAGAACTAGAGGATTTCCTAACATATGAACTATGCCCCTTTCCATTACTTCTCTTTGATAAAGGTGGAATGCGAAAAGGTATGAAATCCTCTTTGTATAAAACTTTCAAGCCATGCGCACAGGATTTTAATGCTGAAAGCAGTTGTATAATATTGATGGATGATACTTGCTAACCAGAGTCATCTGGAACAGTGCTTCAACTTTTTCATCAATTTGTGATAATTATGTGACATATGTTCGTACAAAGTACAAATCAACTGCTCTATTCATTTTTGATGGGTATCCTGAAAATGAAACAGAAAGAGGCACGAAATGTGCAAAACGGGCCAGAAGATCACATAAACAAATACTGAAGTATTGTGTGATGAAACGATGGTACAAACTTTTCCCGAAGAAAAATTCCTGTCCAATCCGAAGAACAAGGATCGTCTAATCTCCATGTATCATTGCAGATTGTTTTAAAGTTATTATGATTTGTACAGTTTGGAATGCGTATTACCTCTTTTTCATGGCATTTTATCCCTTGGTTAGTACAAACCAAGTAATTTAAATTAGTTAATGGAAAGTAAAAAAGTTTAATTAAAAACTACTTAATTTAAGTACTTTTAGTTGTTTGTAAATAAAATTTTATTCTGAAAATGTCTCTAAATTTCCATCAACACCAACTTTTTAGGTAATCAAGGAATTTTATTCATAATTAACTGTTATGCCAGACGTTGCTCGGGATTATAATACTTTCGTGTCTAGTATAATAGATGAAAAATTTATTTGCGCAAAGAACTTTACGGTAAAAAAAGGGTATTAAATAAGTAAGGTGTAATAATAGAAAGATAGTTAATTTTAGGACATACAGATAAGAAGATTTGTTATTATTCAAGTCGCGCTAGCAGGTAAGTCAAACATTCGCCAAATTTCAACCAATTATAGCTCCTAAACGGTAAGCGTAACGAAAAAAATTGTATAGAAATAAATTCTAGGAAATTTTGTGCTGATTATTTTAATATATAATGATGATTACAAAATTTGATAATTTTTGAGTTATGAGCAAGAAACCGGGGGAAAATCAATCTTTTTCATGCTTTTTGGCTAAAATTCCAACAAAACTTTTTGCTGGTAGACCTCAGATTCGTAATCAGCACCCCGAAAAACACAAAGCAGCAAAAAATTACAACTCCACCAAAATTTGTTTTAAAAAAACCACCTAATGACCAGTGGCGGTTTTCCGCACAGGCGTTAGAGGCGGCCGCCTCGTGCTTCGAGACTCTAGGGGGCCTCAAAATCTATGCAACATACATCGCAGTTCTAAGCTGGTGTCGAATTTACGATATTGCAGCCAGTATTTTTATTTTAATTTAATTAGTTTTATTTATTTTAATTCAATTCACAGAAAAGCTTCTCCCTCTTCTCTTTAAAAAAATAAATGAGTGGATGAAAACAGCGGGAATCTAAGCATTGGGAGGAAATAAGCCCAATCGCCAGCGGCAGACTGGCGAGATTGTCCGATACCAAGTGGCCCCTTCCCTTAAACATAGGACAATTTGGGCCCCCAGGAAGAGTGTGTGTGAGAGAGAGAGAGAGAGAAGGAAGAAATTTCTCTATATAGTAAGCTTTTCTGAAGCAAATGAATAAGATAACCCTATATAACGTTCTACATCCGTTTTGGTGCTCTACTGCCGTCGAAATTCGACCACCCGCATTTACCGAACGTTGAAACCGTTCTAGACGCCCTCGAGCAACCCTCCCACTAATTGAATAGGACACCTCTTCTGTGTAAAGTCCAGCCGCATCCAGTATTCATTTAGATTTTTTCATTGGTATCGGAAGCCACGGGAGAGGCTGAAGGGATTGCATCCCTTTGTGTGAAAAGGGTGCAGTTCTTGTAAGTTTCTGTAGTTTCATTTTATTGTCATAAATCGGTCAAACAAGGCAACAATTCGCCTATCTTTAAAAGCAAAGGTTTTCTTGGGTGGAAACTGTTACTAGAGAGGAAGGGGTCAAGAAATTTTGCCCATTGAAGAAACCAATTGACGTCTTTGAAAAGGCGACACTCATGCTTTTCTTTAAGTGTTTTGGGGGGTCCTTTTTACAACGTTTTGGAACAGTAAAGGGGCTTCAGTGTTATTGGTCTTTCTTTCGTGGAAAATAATTGGAGAGAAAAGTTGTGCTTCTCTGATTTTAGTCAGAAGAAAGTAGGACGTGCGAAACGCATCTTGTAAAAAGAAAGGAAAAATTCTCTTTTCTTTCTCAGAGAGACCTTATAGTGTCTTAAGATGGAAGTATCAAAAGATCCATGTTCATAATGTGATATGTGATGTTCTTATCGCAGAACTTACGCAAAGAAGCACTACCTATAACAATAATCTAAATGTCTTTCAAATTCTTTTGACGGAAAAATTAGAAGAAAAAGCTTTTGAAACTTGCATAACAAACTTAACCACAAAATATGCTGATGATATCGAAGCACATTATTTCAAGGACGAAGTGAAACATTTTATTAAATACACAAAAAATGAAAAAGTAACAAATACAATGCATATGTACAAATTGATTAAAGATGGTCTATAATCAACATTTCCCAATGTGGAAACAATTTTAAAAAATTCTTACTCCACCAATTTGTAATACAAGCGGAGAGAGATCGTTTTCAGTTGTGAAACGCGTCAAGAACTATTTGAGGAATAGTATGAGCCAACCGCATTTAAATGAACTGTCGCTTTTATTTATTGAAAATGATGTAGTACAGGAATTGGATTATGACAAAATGATAGACAAATTCTCAAAATTAAAAGAATAAATTAGTAATTTTATGTCTTTCCACACCTGTTTCTGTGTTCATAAAATTTTACTCTGAATTTCAAAAGTAGCATTTCATTGCTGCTACTAATATATCCGATATAATATTTATTTTTGTATCTCCTTCTAAAGTTTAATTTCAGTTTTTGTTACGCTTTAAAACTGTAATTTGTTTTATTACCATTGAAGAATGTTTATTTAATTATATTTTTTTTATCAGAAAACGTGTGAATAAACTGAATTAGTAAACAAATTTTTCATGGTACACTTTTGATTAGTCATATTATATATGAAACATATTGCTTTGTTTTAGAATTCCCATTCTCATTTTTTTAAGGAACATTTTAAAAGAAAGGAACAGTAAAAAATTTTTTAATGATTTACTTTGTAGAGTTTAAACTATATTATATTTTTTTGAATAATGATTTTAATTTACCTTAAAATACTGTTTTTAAAATTTTTCGGGAGAGTAATTCTATGGTTTCCCTATTTTTGCCCGTATTGTTATTAGAATATACCATTCTATCCTTTGGGACAAAAGAGTAGACACTGCTTATTCCAGCTCCAAACTTAGATGGATATAAAATGGTTCTCAGTTTATGGTAAAATTCATTATAGTTCATAAAGATAAATTGATGATTTATGAGCTCATTTACCATTTTTTAAATGAATAAGTTAACTTTATTAAATTTAAGTG
>BGPR01007205.1:19492-32035 GCA_013235015.1 Araneus ventricosus | reverse complement strand
AATAAGTTAACTTTATTAAATTTAAGTGAAGAAAACAAAAACTATATGTATTAAAAACAATTTTGAAACTTGGTTCGTGTTTAATATAAAATTTGAATACTTGGATACTGCGATGTCCTACCCATCTAGACAGAATCAAAGACCGAAAGATATCACTGTCACTTAGTTATTTTAAATTTCAAACAAAAAAATCTTTGTTTTGAATAAAAAAAGATTTCTTGATCAAATTTAAATCATGTATATATCTATACTTATAAAAGGCAATGTGTGTGTATATGTGTGTGCGATGTCCAGACGAATCTATCGCACTTACAGCTATGAGATTTGGCACACAGGTAATCGTAATGGTGACTCAATGCACCTCGAAGCCGGAATTTTAAAATTTAATCTAGAATTTTTTCATTTAATATTTTGTGTTGTTTTGATTGATTTTTCGCACTAATTTCTCGATGGAATGGTTTTGAATAATTGTACGAAAAAAATAGACACATCGTCGAAAAGAGCACACGATTTCCGTTCTAATGAAGTTAGTTTTGAATTTCTAACGTAATTTACTGAATTTTGTGAAATTTTTTAAAAATAGTAAGTTTTGTCATCGAAATTTTATTTTTGTTTTTAAATTTGCTACATCCAGCGTTCTAATAACACTATTTTTTTCAATTTTTTTCAGCTTATGACTGCAACGGTTCTGTCGAATTTAAAACAAGAATGTTTAAAATATCTTTTCCCGCTTTTTTTTATTATTAATTTTTCCCTCGTCAGTTGAAAGATATTTTTCCTCTAACGAGCGCGGCACTTCTTCGGACGTTGCTGGCAATTTTGATTGGCTAACGGTGCAGAGCGCAGGATACGTTTTTTTTTTCATTTTGTTGAATTCCTGATTCCACGGGCAACGCCGTGCGCGAACTGCTAGTACATTTATATGAGAAGCAAAAAATAACAGAATATATTATTTTTATAATAATATAATTATTAAAAATATTAAATTTATATATATATATATATATATATTCAAATTGGATAACGAAGACACAAAAAATTAAAAGCATAAATAAGTTATTTTACGTTACATTTTTATAATCAATAAAGTTTTCTTGGGAGGGGGGCCTCAAAATAATTTTGCGCCTGGGGCCTCATATTGTCTAAATCCGCCACTGCTAATGACTAGACTATTTAGGTTACGTTTGAAAAGAGAACACTATAGTTGGCTAGTTCCATTTGTCCTGAAATGAGGGCACTGCGATCGTTTATGCTTCGTAAACTTCGTAGATACGGATTATGTCATTCAAATGTAATGGGTATCCATATTTAATGGGTATCGGCTAAAACATGATGCTTCAGAGGCAAGGAATAAAATCTTTAATATTCTTCAAATCTTTATTGCAAAACTAGAGAGTTTATTGAAAAATGGATGTTATACTAAGTATCGGGATATATTTGCTATAATATGTCATAATTAATATGACTGGATTTCTTTTCTAAAAGTGTGATGTTGCATTTTTGTGGAGAGATGAAGACGAGTGCTCTTTTAAAGAGTAATTGGCAGATGTGAGATCAGCAGTTTTTAACTAAGAGTTGACGAATAATCCATTTATCCAAAACGAAGAACATGGCGTTCTGTTCAGGTCAGCTTCCAACAATGACGGCGCTGCGATCGTTTACGAAATAAGATATGAAACATTGTTTCAAAACCGAGTATTATCCCTCTACTTCTTCCAAACTAGACATTTTCATGAGTATTTCTTTTCTACAATGGTACATACCAACTCGAAGAATTTGGGAGTTACCGCCGCTCAAACTCCATTCTTGACGAGTACTGAATCCAGCATGTGAGAAGTATCTGTCAACTAGCTGCATATGTTTCATTTCAGCAGTGAAGAGAGGCAGAGAGGAGGTGCGTACATTGGAGCTTCTTAGACGGTAGGTCCTTCGCACGGTAGTTCTGAGAAAAAACTGGAAACAGTTCTGAGGGAAGCAGGAGTCTAGCGGTGGCCAGCAGAGAAGATCTTGAGACGGAGTGGAGGAGATCTTAATTGTGATTGGCTATTATCTGGGGAGAGGGAAAACTTCTTGGAAAAGGAGTTACAACCCGCCGTGTGACAAAAAAGTCGAAAAGTTAGTGCAAGTAATGCTCGTTAAGAAATCTAAACAAGGGAGGGGGGGGGGGATATTTCTCGGTCTTTTTATTTTGGGATCGGGGATGTAATTAGCTATAAGTTGAATTGCTGCATTTCCGAACGTTTCGAGACTATGAAAGAATTTTGTTGCAATTTTGACAATGCATTCTTCAAGAGAGGGATAGTTAAGTTCTTTGCGAATTTCGGAGTTGGAGATATAGCATTTTGCAATACAGATTGACCGAATTACCGAGTGATATTGAACGTCAATGATTCTAATGTTGGTTTTAGCGGCATAACCCCAGATTGGACAGGCATATGTTAAAATGGGACGGAAATAGGTGTTGTAAACAAGTAAAGGCTTTTTAGATTTTCGAAATATTAATGAGATTATTTTACACTCGGTATCTCGGAATTCATTTCTAAGGTAGATAAAATGGGATTTACAAGTTAATTTACAATCTAGTATAAGTCCTAAATACTTGCATTTCTGAGACCAGGGGATAATTTTATCATTAATTTTAATGGTGGGAGGAAACTGGAATAACTACGCGTATTAGCAAACATAATAGCTTCAATTTTTGAGACGTTAATTTCTATTTTCCATTCAATGAACCAGTCCTCAAGTACTTTAAGATGGCGATTAAGAGCAATTTGAATATATTTGGGAATTTTGTTCCGGGCAAGTATTGCTGTGTCTTCTGCGTACATGCATAATAAAGTATTGAATTTTTTGGGTATATCATTAATATATAGGGCAAAAAGAGTTGGACAATTTTCGACCCTTGTACCAAGCTTGCATTGATATTTTTGGTGATTGGGAGTTCATTCTTGACTCTAACTGCAAATTTTCTTTCTAGTAAATAAGCATGTATTAGCTTAATAAGGTAGAAGGTGGTCTTGTATTGTATAAGTTTATGGATAAGTCCATCTTGCCACACCCTGTCAAACACTTTCTGGATATCGAGGAAAACAGCCCCTGTTTTCTGTTTATTGTTAAACCCTCTCTATGACATATTCAACGAATCTAATAAGTTGGCGCGAGGTAGATAGTTTTTCACGAAAACCAAATTGTTCAGGACAAAGTACATTATTTTCCTTAAGATAATTGATAGGAAGACAATGAAAATTCGATCTATTATAACATTCAAATTAAGAGCAACAGGCTCTAAAACTGAGTATAGACAAATAAACATGATCATTGACGAACAGAACCGCCTCGTAATATAATCTCGAAATTATACCAGTTACTGAATGGTTGATTGGGCATGGGATAGGCAGTCCGATATTATTACAAGAATGGTTTTAAACGATTGAGGGAGGTCTAAAACATAATGATTCATTAAAATCTCTATAGCGATATTTTTGTCGATTTCAATGTTTTTCACTCTATGCGAAAAATTAAAAACAAAACAATCTTGAAGAACAGAAATCAAGAATGAACTATATCCTTCTCGCACCCGCATATTCTGTTTCCTCGGATAGTTAAACAATTTTATACTTATTAAGTACCTTTTCTTCACCTTCTTCCGTATCCTACATTCTGTTCCGTATAGAGAGATTTCAAATGACACCATAGTCCTATGACAAGCGATGTTCGATACCTTTAACCGAATGTTTTAACGTTAATGTGTCGAATCTCCAATTCGACACATTCTGAAAGTTGTGGAGTCTTCCGATGACCTCCGTGGAATAGAAATCTGTAGACGAATAAGTGGTGCTGACCCTATCTTCAAGGAGCTTCACCATATTTGCATAACCATAAAGTTTCTTCCCGCCTTACCTTAATGTCCGGGTTGAATTGAATAGCTCAACCGCCACGAATAGCAAATTGGGACTCGCATTATAGGCGCCATTACGAGTCTCAGACAGAAATACAACTCGTCATAGGCGATGGCCCCATAAGAGCAACACCGTCTTTATTTTACCCAACAGAGGGAGAATAACTGCTGAAAGGGGAGAACCCGCTTACTTATATCGAAACTTTACGTTCCCATATTTGAGGTGCCCCCAATGGGATGCCATATTCAGATAAAAAAAATTACATTTACATTGTAGAGTCAAAGCCACTAGAGTTATTTGCATTAAACCTACAATGACACTAACTCGCTTGTATGCGATGGAAAATTCAATACAAAACAATACACAGACAAAGAGCAAAAATATTTAAACGTGCAAAATAATACAAACATAGAATATATATAGACACATTAGAAAAAATACCGAAAAACAATTTTGTAGACGTTGCTGTGACATCATCACGCTGGAGCCAAGACGGTTGTCGGGCATATTTTTTCTTTCTACACTTTTGTTTCTACGAGAAGTACTTTAAGCTGCGCACAGTTCCTGCAATTAATTCCATTACACCTGAGGCAATAACACGCTACAGTACTATGGAGAATACACAGACAAAACACAAAATAATACAAACGTGCAAAATAATAAGAATATAGACTACATACAGACAAATTAGAAAAATACCGCAGAACAATAGTGTTGTAACGTCGTCACAGTGGAGCCAAAATGTTTGCCAGGAATATTTTTGTTTCTGCACTTTTTTTTCGATGAGAAATTCAGGCAGCTGCGCATGGAGAAATGACATAAATGTTGGATATAAAAAAAGAAGCGTGAGTTTCCCCCTTCGACTTTCTGGTATAAGTATACAAAATGACGCGTTTTGTATTTAAGCATTGTTTGAATTTTCTGAACAATGAAGAGAATTGAGTATGCATTTCGATCTCTCCTTTTTGACTGATGTAGTTCAAACTTTGATACAGTTTTGTAATTATCATGTCAAACCCACATACAAAATGCATTTGTTTTGCATATAACGTTTTTAAGTTATCGTTCACATATCCTCGACAGAAAGACAAACGTTAGATCTTTGAACAGATTTGGACAACTTTATAATTCAATATAGCTACAATAAAACAATGGACAAATTTCATCCAACCTGCTCGTTGTATTTTCGTGTTATCTTGTTCACCTACATGCGGACGGTCACACAGACAGACTTTACTTTAACGGAGTTCATATTTAAGATTGTCCAACAGGCGGAGATTCATCGAAGTTTCCTTGAATTTTTTAACAATGACAATACTTCCTCTTTGTATACTTCATATCCAAGAAATCAGAAAAAAACTTTACGTCTACCACTAGTGATATACTGGTATGCTAGTTAAAGGTATCAAAATTTAGTTTGATGAACTTAATTCAAAATTTATATTAATAATATGGTTCACCTTTGTAAATATTTTCTATAGATTGTAAATAGTTACGCGACATATTAAACAGTTGTTAAAAAGTAAGTAGTTCTGTCAACAGTAGACCTCACCCTCATTTCCCGTCCCCCCCAAAAAATCTATCTTAATAGCAGTTTCTATTGTGTATCTGGTAATAAACTTGGTGATGTAATACATATAAATCGTGGATAAACTTCGAATCAAGTTCACCACTCCCTTTTCTTTCTTTGTGCTCCATAGCACTCAGTTCTATGTACTAGAACAATGATCAGCAGAAGGAACTTTCATTTAATTTCATTCAGCGTTTGTCTATAGTCGGCTATACTAGTTCTCCTAATTAAGATTGTTGTGTCAACTGTTAGTTTAGTTAATAAACATATTCTTCTTAAAACTAACAAATGCTCATTCATTGCCACTTCATACACCGAAAAAATTTAGCCTTTTTTTCGGAAGATCATCATTTACACGTTTCTGCTTTTATACATTCGCAAAATTACAATTACATGTCTGCTTTTATCAGTAATAACAAAATAACAATAAAATGTCGCACCATAACCGAAATTACTCAAGTGTTTCAGTGGTGTGTAACTTGCCAATGACGCATTTAGAAAGCCCTGACTTCAGAAACGAACATAAATTCTTTGACTGGTAGTTCTGTGGACCAATAAACCTGGTGCCTCAACACCCCACTCCCCAAAAATCCCAAAATCTGCTCTTAATTGCAGTCAATAAAGGATATTTTATTGGAATTATTAACATAAATCTCTGCCTTTATCAGCATTCACATAATTACATTTCTTCTCATCTTGTTTATTAATTAATCTCTCTAAGCCAGATGGCAACCGATTTTTTTTTAATTTAGCATAATAATACATATCTACATTGATTAAAGGTAATTTATGGCACCAGGATTGAATGAACTGTATTAATTGAAATGAAAAAATTAAAGCTTAAAAACCTTGTGATCTGAAGCGAAATATAATATATTTGATGATTCGCCTGCATGTTCCTTTAGAAAATATTTGTAAAATTCACAGAAGTATTTCTTTTTTTTTTGAAATTTCTTTTTTATAACATTTTTGAGATGTAGAAGAGCAGCTTATTTATGGAAAACATGTTTCAAAGTACATAAGCGTGTAACGGATATAAAGTTTCTGTCTGTAGCAATATAAAATTAGCAGCATATTTTAACTTCATGTTCAAGCAAACTGCCTTCTATATTTTTTTAAACTGAAATATAAACATTTTGCTTAAGGAAAAGATTCCCGTGACAGAAAATGAGTATGCATAGCAAAAGAGTACTTTCCATTGAGAAGAACCTTTTCTGTCTTTCTATTTCTCATTTTCAGAAAACACTGCAATACATAGTTATGCCAGGCCTGGCCTAAGCCGTGCGGTCCAAACGACGGGTCGCAGGAAGCACACCTACCCAAACAATTGAACTCAAACCAATTTAATCCTCTATTAACCAAAGGACTAATAGAAGAATCAGTAGAATAGAGGACGAATCAGTAAAGACCCTCCTAAAAAATTCAATTTTTAGTAAGTTTTTGAGTTCTTTACTTTGCCAATCACTGGGCCAAGACTACCTCAAATGATCCCACTTATGACACTCAAGGAGCACATGAAAAACAGAACTTTTGCCTCTTCCACAAGGGAATTTGGGATCTTTACCAAAAAAGCGAGCCTGATGACTAGGAAAAACGCCTTAACCCGTAAAAACGTGATTTAAGCAGAAATCACCATTTACTCGCTTATAGTCCACTTTTTCTTGCACTGAATAGGTCCATCTAGCTTTAGAACCACTTGACCAACGTTCTTGCCATGCCTCCAGAATTTCCCTAACACGCGGCATTTTTAATTTTTAATTCTAGAAAGACAAAAAGAAAACTCCGCATGATCTTTATTCGAGTCAATCTTTGCCAACTGATTGACATCTTCCTTTTCTTCGAATCCCCGATGAGCCTTTATCCAAATTAACTGGATATCCTTTGAATATTTCTTTATATTATCCTAAATTTTCATTATTAATTACTCGTCTCTCATGCACCGAAGCTAAGGACATAAGAGTAGATCGTGAGTCCGAAGTTATTTCCGTTTGCTTCAGTTGCCTTTCAATAATATATTTAACCGCCTGCAGAATTGCCACAATCTCAGCCATAAAAACTGTCGCCTCATCAGACAGTCGAAATAATTTTGAGTAAATCTCATCTTTTTGGAAGTGAACAAAAGCACACCGAACTGTATTCTGGATTTTCGAGCCATCATTATATACAAAGTTTCCAAAGTTTTGGCTCTCATTAAATAATGACCAACCAATTTTGTCCACCTCCCATGGCTTTCTGGCCATTTCAAAATAAAAACTCTGAAGGCCACCAATTTCAAGAGAATTTTTAATATTTTGAATATGTTGCGAAGTCATAACATCATTTCTGACCTTTAGGTCAATAGGTGGACAACCACTTAGAACATGGAGAGCATCTTTTGAGGCAGTACTGTATGCCTTAGTAATCGATAGCAGTGGCGACCACTACATTTGCGGTAATTTATTGTTCAATTTAACTTTATCCGAATACCAAATCTCACTGCCCTACGTCAAAATCATTGTAATACATTATAAATATAATCAGCTAAATATAATAAAATAATGGAAAAGATTTGCATTTCCATTCTTGCCAATTTTTAAAAATGTTGGTTAAGATGACAGAGTACCCAAAAAATAATCGGAATATCAAAATTTTTTTTATTGGCTCATATGATAACTTGAATCATTAAATATTTCTGCGTAAGTCCAGAGTTGTATCTGCATATTTTTATTAAGTTATTGAACAAATTTGGAATCATGGCAGGAGAGTAAGCAATGTTACCACGCCCTTTTTTCAGATCGTTGCAGTTTCTGAAAAGCTTGAACTTCTTCAAAATGAAAATAAAATGCAACGTAACAAGATAATAGGAACGGTAGCCATGTATGAAGACTATAGGAGGGTATATCAAAGAAACACAAGGAAAATAATGTTGCACAATTTCGTACAGACAAAACTAAAACTAGCTCGTAAACGCAGGGAGAAATTAATTCGTTAGAAAGAGGGAATGAAGGTGTATATATTTTTATGCCTGTTGTAAATTTATGCTAGTAGCAGAACTTTGCATGGAATATACTCCGAGAGATGTATTTCTTTTTTAAAAATTTGTTAAGATTAAATTTTATGAAATATTGATATTTCCTTTTATATGAGCATTATGCAATTATAATATTTCACTGCCACAAATTCTTGCAATTTTTTATGGTAAACAGTTTAAAATAAGTTAATTAGCATTTTGTAAAAGTTACAAGCTATTCTAAGGATTTTATATGATGTTATTGAAAGAATGAAAACTTTAAATTGATATTTCTCCATGTTGTATTTTTGGTCATACACTGTTTTTCCAAACCCTAAGGCCTTTTTAATAATGAAGGAGGGGTGTGGATTTTTTTATGCATGTTCTGAAATATAAGTTATGTGGAACTTAGTACGGAATTAGCTCTAAGATGTGTAGTAATTTTTTTTTATGTCAAAGTCAAAATTAATGCATTTTTGAGAATTTTTGTGTGTTTAACAATAAAAAAATAATGATGAATTGAATATCAGGAGTAGATAAAATTCCTCACCAAGTTTTATAAAAAAAAATTGTAAAAAATATGCATAGTATACTAAATACAACATAATATATAATAAATACAATAAATATTAAAAATAAAAAATATTGTTCAGATGATAGGGTGCTGTGTCGCCTTAAATGGTTACGAATTAACTCATTAATGCCTAGCGTCTCAGTTTAAGGAAGATTCCAAAAATGCATCATAAACTCACAGGAATTGATTTTCATCATACATTTTTCAAATAATTATTGTTAAGTATCTGTTTTCTTTATATTCAATCGATGGCAACAAATATGAAGTGTTCGATTGCCAATATTATGTTTTTATTTTCAAGAATTTGCGTCAGAAAGTAGCTTTTAGCAATGCCAAGAATAAAAGGAGAAGTTTGTTCAATTATATACGAATTAATATACTTGCATTTACCAAATATATCAGTAAATAATTATTAAGAATTATTTTCTTTTTGGAATGTAACATAATTTTAGATTTTAACAGGTTTCTTGCATTAATGGACCTGTGTTTAAATAGGAAAACTACTCTTAGATGGACAATAAAACATAAATTTTACGGGCAGGATCTTTTAATAGTTTTCCAGTTGATTTCTAGGACATATAATATTAGTATACAAAATGTGACTCCGTTATTAATGGGTGAAGCGTTTCGAAAGTCAACTGTAAACTTTAAAATCTTCAAGTCCAGAAGCAATGGTTATTTCCGTTCTGAAAGCATAAATGTTTGTCAACCATAAAAGTAAATACCACTTTAATATTAATACAAATTTTTTTCTGAAATTACAATCTAAAGACAAATTGTCAATTTTTACCAGTTTTTAAACAAATTTGGATTTTATTAATAAATTAAAATTTAGCAATTATTAGAAAAATCTAATATTACCACTTTTAAAATAATGGAAACATGCTTAGTAAATTGCGGGTTTTTTTTTAGTCACGTTATGCATTAGGGCCCTTGTTTGTTCTGGGCAATTTGCATCATTGCTGGTTGAAAGCCTTTTTAAGTTTCGATTATGTTCGGTGATGATATATTGCGCTTTTTTTCGATGTGGGCAGATTTGAATGGTGTGTTCCAAGGCGTTTTTCCGGCGGATAATATTCCTCTTCTGACAGGTAAGGCTGCTATTATCGTAAATACGGATGTATCTGGTGGACATGGAAAACATTGGGTAGCCCTTTTCATGGAATCTGACAAATTGGACTTTTTTGATTCGTTTGGAAAGTCTCCAGATGAGTTCCTTAATGGATCTTTTCATACCTCCTGTTTCGCAGAAAAATTTCCTAATACAACATATAATCCTATTAAATTTCAAAGTCGAGAATCTTTGGTTTGTGGATATTATAGTATTTACTTTATACTACAAAGATATCAGGGCTATAATTTTAATGATATTCTTAAAATTTTGATGGAGCATGAAGATACTGATAAATATGTAAAGAATTTTATAGAAAATAACTTTCCTACTTGATGAATATTTCTCCAGAGAAAGATTATCCCTGTTATGTCCTTCTGGTCAGCTGACTTGTTCACCTAGGCATTATTCAGCATTTACAATTTTATTTCATTTATGTTATTTTGTGTTTGATTCCTCTGACGTTTATATGAGTGTGTGTTTTCCTGATAGAGATGTTTGTTTTCCTTCTTTTTTGGTGGCTAAGGTTTATTTGCCGTCACCTTTCTTCAACTTTATTAGTTTCAGCACTCATCTGTTTTAGGCGTAGGAGGAAGGAATGAGGAGGCATGCTTGTTTCATGTCGGGTGGTGGTGGGACTCATTCCTAAAGTCATTTCGATTGCTTCATCAGAATTTTAACTGAGTGCATCGTTAAAGCTCGAGTAAAAATGCGGCTATTAAATGGAGTCAATTCACTTGACGTAAAAGTCACATGAAGGTAAGCTGTGCATGTCATCTAAAGCATACGCATTTGAAGTGGAGATCAATCTGCCGTTAAAATCTGCCTCCGCCGTGTTTTGTTTATGTTTTAGTTCTGTCGTTTGGAGCTTTGAATATTTGCATTTTTTTAAAAAATTTAATTATAGTTATAAATGTGTTTAAGATAATTTTTGTTATATTTTTATGCATGTACACTGTATATTTTTTTCTGTGGTGAAATAGAGTTTATTTTTTGCCGGAACTACTTGTTTCTAATAACATGCTTGCGCGATTTTAATTCTCTTACATAATTATTTTTTTCACTGTGTTAATTAATTTAGATAAGAAACTGTTTGGATTTCTTCTGTAACACAATATAGGGTAGATGCTCCAATTTTGGCCACATTCTTCCAATAATTAACCAGTAATTTCAAATTAACTAATAAGAAGAATTCCAATACTTTAAACAATCCTTATTTTACTATTTTCAATCTGATTGATTCATTTTTCTTAAGCATGTGACTTGTAAAAAAATTAAATGCATGATCATGTATTGTATGCTGTTAAGGTTTTTGTTAAGGAACAAGTATTTGCAGTTTTTCATCATGAAGCTCTCAGAATTAAATGATTAATCTAAAACTGATTACCCCTAGGGTTTATGAGTTAGGCTTTCTTTTTATTTTGATTTCATATCAAAATTAATTATTTTTAAGGTTAAATGGGTGGTGGCCAAAACTGGTATTTTAAATTTACTATATGTGCCAGTTTTGGCCACATAACTTCATTATTGTGTTTTTAGCCATTACATAAATTTAAGAATATCTGGATGAAATAAAATCAACTAATTTAGTTTTGTTTCTAAAATAAAAGCAACTAACTTAATTTTATTTCTAAAATAAAAGCAACTGATTTAGTATTGTTTCTAAAATGAAAAGTAACTGATTTAGCTTTGTTTTTAAAATAAAAGTAACTGATTTAGTTTTGTTTCTAAAATAAAAGTAACTGATTTAGTTTTGTTTGTTTTCTTTTTACATAGTAATGGCTCCAATTAAAAATAAGAAGGCAGGTAGCATTTCCATAAAAAATTTTGCTACTCACCACCTAAAGTTGGAAATGTAGTTAAGGCCATTCGAAATGGAATGTCAAAAACATCTCCATTTTCAATGTTTACCTCACATTTATGTTAGAAAATTTCAACTTGAGGAACCTGAATCGAGTGATGAGGAATATTCTTTTATATGCATGGATTGCTCTAATTTTAAAAATGATTCTGATGAATTTGATTAATGTTGCAATTAAAAATTATAAAAATACATATTTGTGGATATTGTTAGTGAGTATAATAATGCAAATTCTTGATTTGTAAGATTTTTAAAAAAAATCTATGCTTTTGCAATGAAAGTTTATTCCTCTCCCCATTTTTTGTTCATATTTTATCAAAAAAATTATGTGAGAATATATAGTTTGTATTTTTTCAAACAAATTAAATTTTAGTTTGTATTTTAAAAAACCAAATTAAATAATTGTTATCTGCATTCCTGTTTCTTTTTTTTTAAAACTGAAATCTGCAGCTAAAATCACCTTTGGTAAATTGTATTACATATCTTTACAAATTCATAAAAAATCACATTTAAAATAACAGAAAATAATGTACTAAAAT
>BGPR01007205.1:0-19482 GCA_013235015.1 Araneus ventricosus | reverse complement strand
TCTGTGAGTGCAGAATGCTTTTTATCTCCAAGATGCTATGATTTTCTCGCTACGATTTTTCAATTTTATAAATTTTTGAAAATGTATTACATAAACAGTAATATAGAACTTTTTTCATTCAAATTACCATGTTATTTTTTTAACTCGTCTAAAAAAATTTTTTTAATCTGATTAATATTTTGATAAAATACTAAAAATATTCAATCTGCCATATTTTTTCAATGTAGCCTCCAAATTATAAAGTATTTTGCTTTTAACTTCATTGTCCTATTTATGTAGTAAAGTGAAAGCTGCATATTTGATGCATGGAATTGTACTTTGAATTTAAAAAAAAATATTAGAATAAAGATTTTTCAGAGTAATTTTTCTTTGTTTTTAATTAAGGCCTACCCATGTGTTATTTTCCTAAACATACTGCTTTTCATGTATGAATGCAATAAAATAATTTATTGAAGCTTTCTGAATATTAAAATAGCAGAATGCTAGTAAAGATATCAAATTTGATTTCTGATACTACTTCCTACAAAAGATTGTATGATATTTGCGTACATATACGTTTTCGTACAACTCATTAAGGCGCAATAAATCTTTTGTAGCTCATCCTACAAGAGTTGTTAGGTAGGGGTTAGTGTAGGTTTGCTACAACTTCTGGCTCTTGGCAAGTATGTTTGGCGAGTAAACCAAAAAAAGAGAAAGTTTCTCTGGACGTGATAAGTGATTGATGTTTCAGAGTCTCTTAAATATTTCTGAGAGAACTTTTATGAATTATTTAACATATTAATGAAATATGATCGGACAGCCAAAAGGTATAGAAATTCTTAATTTGCATAGTTTTCTACTCAGTTTTTATGAAAATACAAAGGAAAAACTAAATCATTTGAAATCATATTAGTGAAAGTGAAGAAAATATTGAAACAAAAATAAAATCTTCATATTTTTCATAAACAAATATATGCTCTTTAATATTAGCTATTCATATTTGTATATAATATTAGCCGGTTTCTGCGACCAGCTTGTTAGGCCATCATTTTAATACCATCAATTTCGTTCTATAAACTAACTATAATTTAATCATGAATTCATTTAATTTTTAGTAAGCTGAAAGCGCAAACATCGTTGCTAGTAATAAAATCAAATGTGTGTGTGTGCTTGTTGCTACTCTACATGACAGACTGTCAGACCTAGAGCTATCAATTTTCGCACAGATATACTCTGAAAAGTGGGAAGATTCATCACAGAGACGCTTTTTGAAATATTAATTAATTAAAGATTAAGCAAAATGTTGACGTTTTTCCTTCATAACTTCCGTAAAAATTATCTCTCATATTTGAGTCATCTGAAGTTCAAATGAAATGATCTTTTTAATGATTCTAGTTAGTAGTAGTGAATTTTTTCCCTTATTTTAATAAATTTTCAAATATATTTTGATACATAATTTTCAACAATGCTCTTACTTGTTGATTTGAAATTCAAGCCATTTTCATTTTTAATAAAAAGATTTAATAATCTTGTTTTTTTCTTCTATTATTGAAAGCTAAGATGAATATTCAAGATGATTTTACTTTTTCGTTTCATTAATTTTCCTGTGAAGTATTAAACATATCCTCTAAGATAATACGTATTTTAGTAAATATATTCAGTAACCTTAAAGATTAATGTTTAATTTTTTATTTACATATTTTAATTTAGCTATGCTTCTGGATGTAAAATGAGCCGCGTCATTTTTATGATTAAATCAAATGCATATTTTGCATAATGAAATCTCTACTAATAATAAAGGAGAATGAAGTGTTTGTATTTCTGTATATCTGTCTGTGTCTTGAGAATCTACAAGGCAGATTGCTGGACCTAGAATTATGAAATTTGGCACAAACATATTATGGAGGGTGGAAATGTGCACATCGGAACTGTTTCTTTTAAAATTTTAATTAGAAATTTAATTAAAGATTAAGCGAAATTTTGGCGTTTTTCTTTAATAACTTCCGAAAGTATTGCAGCACAAAAGCCATTTTTACGTCATCTGAAATTTCAAAAAATTACCTTTTCAGTGATGTCAATTAAATTGCAGTACAATCCTATCCTAAAATATTTTGCTTTCATATTTTATTTCATCAAAATTTTTATGGAATCTGTAAGCTCTCTGAGATTATTAAGAAATATATCTAGTTAGCTGAATGATTTTGGGTGCTATGTTTTCATTCTCTTTTCAACATGTTTTAATCCAGGCAACAAGCCGCTGACATAAATGTGCTGCTAAATATTGAAATCAAATGCATATTTTACAAGCGGAGTAAGAAAGTGAAGATCGCACCTACAACGTGCAATTAGATGTTAAATGATATCGTCAGTTATCTAACTCCATTAAGGACATTTATGTAGACAATGAACAGAACGAGTACATGGCCATTAAAAGAGCATGGATTAAATATCTACCACAAACTGAAGTTTAAAATTACGTTGTTAAGGGAACAGTTACAATTAACAAGATTAAACAAAGATATTAAATTTCAATTAATTAAATTAATCAGTCAAAATTAATTAAAACTCTTTGTATTATATAGAATGGCGCATATGCAGCTATTTCTACTAAAATACAGATACAAATAATAGAAAAACAAAACAAAAATATAAAAAGAAAAAGTATAAATAAGAAAAAGAAGAATTAAACAATAACGATAACAATACACCTTTTTGCGCGCTCAACGCAGCAGTATCTAGTGATTGAATCAACGAAATATTGCAACGATTAATAATTAAAACACATAAAATAAAAGTTAGAAAGTAAAAGAAAAATAGTCAAAATTGAAGGAATTCCTTCAATTATATTAAATTAAAGCCCAATATTCAAATTTATGATATCTATAAATATATTTCATACTGAAGTTGCAATTATTTATAGAAATACGTATTACTTTTTTTATAAAAACTCCTGTCTAATTCTTTCATTTCCAACTCTATTTCAGTTTCAATGGAATACCACCATTTTATTACTAAGAAATAGCCATAAAATGTTGAGTATCATTTGTATTTTTCTATGCATTTATTTATTAAAAATTCGAGATGGATTTGTTATTTATAAAAATGACAGAGAACTGAAAAGAAAAAATGCATTTAATTTGCATTTTTATAAAATAGCCTCACTAACATTCAGAGCTGAAATCTCATTATAAATTTTCTATAATTCAAGTTGTTGTAATTACGTAGCTAATATTCAATAATTTTTTGAGAATTTAACTGCTGCATTTTTATCTGAAGAGAAGCTACTTTAAGGTTAAAAAAATTCTGAAAATTATCAAAACTGAAATACAATGAAAGAATAATAAAATTAATCCTATAATAAGCATACTTTATAGCAAAGAAATTGTCTGAAATTTCATGTAGCGAAGTTTTTAAGGTTATTTGAAATTGTTGAAGTTCCTCTGAATAAACTATTTGAAGCAGTGTTAATTAAGCCTATTTTCAAGGATGTTCGTTTCACATACATTGGAAGAAAAAAATATATAATATCGAAAAATCTACATCTGTATACAAATTAAAATGTTATCTAAACTGTGAATTCTCGAAATTAAAAATTTCTTGAATGTGATATTATGTTTCATGAGCAAACAGCATTAAATAAAAATTCTTCTACATTAATTTCTTTAAAGCGATAGAAAAATCTTTTTAAACAAACTGTTCATTTGAAAAAAAATCGCATTGATTTTTTGAATAAATTACAACTGTAATTCAAATCAAGCGGTATATTTCTGTTAGTAAACATCAAGCATCTGTTACAGAGTAAGTTGATCTAAATGAGAAGAATTTATTTGTAATTCCTTAGCAATTGACATTTGCAAAGAAATGCATAAAATAATAAATAGTCTTTACGTAGATTTGCTTGTAAAAACATGAGTGGCTTAAACTGGATTCATTTTGAACTACTTTTAATATTTTCTTTAATTTTTATTTAATTATGTGCTGTCTCCGACTGTATCTCTATATTAAAATCTAGAGGAAGGGAGCCATTTCCTTATGCAGATGTGATTTTTGTTGATACCCGAATGTAGCCAATGCTCACGTGACTCCAAGTACGTGTAGCGGACGGCTGGCATAAAAACCAATCCCACTATAGACGCCTATGGGGAGTGTTTTCGATGCCAATATTTGGCGATATTTCGCTTTATTGGCGAGAAATGCTTTGTAAAGTTTTTCTATTTCGACGACGACCGAGAGATGCAATCAGTTATAAGGATGTAAACATTTCTACTTTGTAGGGTTTTTTTGTGTGTAACGTAAAGTAAAATGAATTCCTTCTTGAGTGTCTTATAGTTGAAAATAATTTGTTATTAGTTGTTAATTGTAAATAAAGATGGAAGGTTTTTGAAAACACAATGAAGAAAAAACTCAGTTTCGCGCGAATCAAAGTAAACGCGGAAACCCTAGCGGGTACAATGATAAACTTGGCGTGGTAAAAGACATTCCCATAGACACCTATAGTGGGATTGGTTTTTATGCGGACGGCTGCGAGTCTAACTTCTCACCAGATCACGAAGTTCCGTAGCCGAATTGTGATGTTCTCGTATTACTGTCTTGATGTTTTTGTCCTGTGTCTGTGTTTGAATAAATGTTTGTTTGATAATCCCTGGTCTTATTCTTCCACCTTCGCCTCTGCCCACTCATTTAACCTAGCAATTTTCTATTAATTCTAACATTGATATGCTGTATTCTAGAATTCAGCATATCAATGCTGAATTCGTGGAATTGGAGCATTTGTCATACAAATACATCTAAATTCTTTTCATAAGTAAAAAGTTAGATTTTATAGCGTATAAAGTTAGATTAGGTAATCAGTTTAAAATGACTATGAAATTTTGATTGTATATAACTTTTTCCCATTATCTGATTAATTATTTCTTCTATAGTATCTTAAGCTGTTAATCATTTAAATAATAATTAGAATTGTAATTTTCAATATGTTTAAAAATTTCAACAAGCCATACACTATAATTCTGAGTGAAAGAAAAAAAGGAATTGTATTTCTAATCCTAATAAAGAGTTTTGAGAAAAGTATACATATTAGAAATATTGGAAATATAAAACTAAACTTGAACATTATAAGTTTCAATATTTTTTTATTGTTCTGAGATAAGATAAATCTCAGTCTATTATTGCTATCACCAACAGCTCAGATTTTAATAATTGAAAACATGCTAAACTACAATGGCTCATAAAATGCAAAAATTCCATTTTAAGTGAAATCTTTATACTTCATTTCCAATTACCCTTAACATACTCAGTATGAAGTCATTTTGAAAACTATTTTAAAACTAAAATTTGATGTAGAAAAGAACTTAAATTATTTTTTTATGAATTGTAAATTGAAACCTTGCATTTTTTAAAAATACTCTTACAAAATTAGTGATTAAATATTATTACAACAAACTTAATATATTTTGTATAGGTGTGAAATGATTTAATTTATGTTAATAAACATGGCCACATATTTCTATAGCAAAACTATTGATGACTTAAAGTTTCATGATTTATGTTTAAAAGTAACTTACTAATACAAAAGCAAATGTTCAATCACCTAAACGTAACTTTTCACTTATGAGTAGAGAAGGTTTTTGTTTCCAAGCTTTCCTAATTTGATGATTTCTCGTGCAATAACATAACCCTATAAGTTAATTTCTTTTAATAAAGGAACCGATAATTTAATTTCAGTTGTTCTGAAGTTGACAATAATTGCATAGTGTTTGAAATATGGAAAGTGAAGGATTAACTTTCTCACAAAAATTCACCAGATCCTATCTAATGAAAATCTGCAGGGAATGTACACTGTTAAAGTATGTTTCTATCGTCTGATTTAAGGTGAGTTTTAATGAATCTGTTGGTGTGACATGGAAGTTTATAGACGGGGTGCCAACTCGGGTGTCGTTCTCATCATCTGACTGCAGTTCAAAATTACGAGGTCCGTCCCAAAATAGCCCTCGTGTTGCTTCAAAAGGGGACGTAAATATAAACTAACTAAAAATGATGCATTATAAAACTTACATTATAACTTTCTATAATAATGCCTTATAAAAATTCATCAAACAAGGAAACATATTTCCTTGTTGAAATATAAAAAAAATTATTTAAAATACTTAAAGATCGAACTAAATATTAAAACAAACTAAAAAAAGCAGTTTATTCTATTTTTAATTACTATAATTTTGATTTATCGAGCATAAATAAAAATTGTATTTTCTTAGCATTCTGGAGTCTTAACTTTTTTCACTTCCTTTAACTCAATGATTTATTTTACATAATTTTTTTAATTTATTAAAAACATACACTACGTGCGTGCATTATTGTACAATTCAAATTTTTGGTTAGTATTTTTTACTGCCACCAATATATTTCGTTAACCATTCAATGATGCATATAGAAGAAAATTAAACTTGAATTTATATAATATCTCTCACAAACTTTTCATTGCAGCAATTGATTAATTAGGTGAAATATTTATATATTTCTCTCACTTGTTACTGATTCTGTACCATTTAATAAGTCGTAGTTGTTATAATTCGGGTTTCTTTCCTTTTAGATATTTCGACTAAGAAAAAATGAAATAAAACTTTTATTGTTATTAAAATTCAACATTTGGAAAAATGCTGGCATCTTATTTAAATGATTTTTTAAAAATAATTGTATTGGTATTGTTTTTGAGAAATTTAATTTCTTTTTCAAAATATTTTATTTAGTTTTTCACGATTAATAATTCAAACAAAAAAATAATTTCTTTCATCCAATATTTACTACAATTACAATATCCAACTATAAATTTTTACTCTTAAATTTGGCCATGCGCAGAAATTTAGACCAAAATATTTAATATTAAAATGCTTTATTTCAAAAGAAGAAGTTGAAAAAGGTGAAGCATTTTCGCACAAATTTCAGTTTCCATTAAATTTATATTTTTGAGTCTTATATAAATAGCATGTTTTTATATAACATAGTTCCGTTTCTAGTCACCCGTAAAGTTTTGATGCTAAAAAGACCAAGCAACGCCAATGTATTATATATGAGAAGAAATATCCCATGATTTTCGAATGTCAAATTTGGCCAAATGTCACGATTGAAGATAATGTTTAAAGTCTTGCAACCACTACCGAAGCTTGTTCTTATCAGTTGCAAAACCGTCTGTCAGAAGAGCGTTTATGGACAGTTTTATGACTTATACGGAAACGCATATGTACGGAGAAGTTACTATACCCTACAAAAAGGGTGATTCAATCAATTAAGTAAATGTTTTAATTACACAGATAGTAATTAAATTTGCATAGACTGTCCATTAGGTATAGATGAATTCTGAAATCCACAGTCGAAATGCATTCAAGTTTCAATCTTGTTGCCATGTGAAAACCTTGTCTGCCATATGCAATTTAATATTTTAAAAAAAGCATACTTCATAATATTAAAATGAAGAAAAGGTTTCTTGCATTTTATGGACCAACAAAAGTATGGTGATATATCAATGCTAATCTTGTTACAGTGGGCTGAAAAATAGTAAATTTTTGATGATTAAAATAGCTCTTATTTTAATTGACATCATTCGGAATATCAAAGATAGTTTTAATTTCCATTTCAAAGTTTGCAAATTGTTCTATCAACCTAAAGGTCTAGCAAAATAATTTTTAATTGCTTTCCTATTCGAGTTTTTTCTCAATAGGAGAATATCCAGAAATGTCTATTTGATCATACATTTTTACCAATAATTAAAGTTACAATTTAATTGTATAAACAATATTTCTCCACTTCTAAGCATTATAAATAAAAATTGTGTTTTTCTGTGATACGATGATGATCTTTCACGATGATAAAAATACATAAAAGTAAAATTGGAGGATAGTTGAGAGGGTAAATAAGAGTAGTGGACTGTTAATTAAATAAATTTATTGTAAGCAAAAACATGAACGATCAAGGCACAATTTAAAATAAATTTTAAAGTAGTAACGTTTAAAGTGAGACGATTCTCATTTCCAAGGGGTATACGACACAGGGGTACGTTCGCATAGGTGATCCGAACGAGAATGAACTATAGTCAACTTCGCACCCCGAAGGACACGAAAGTGGACAGCTAAAGTTCATTAACCTCTGCACCCTCAAATGGCGCGAAACTCCCGCGGTGAATGTAAGGACGCATAGGCGTCAACAAAAATTAAAACACGAGGATAATTGAGGGATTTAAATAATTATGGTGTTACATTTTATATTTGTATGTCATCTATACATTAAGAAAAAACATTATGCTTCTTATCTTTCAAAAAATCATTAATTTTTTTTTTACTCATTTGTCATAATTGTTCAAGCAAATTTCTTAGACAGAATTTCCTGTTTAAATATGTAAATAAACTAGTAATTTTCTTTTCAATAGAAATTTTGCAGAAATTGTTAATTTAGAATGCAAATGTAAATCATTATAGAAAAAGTTTTCATTACTTTACACTTTCTTCGCAAAATTCAGATTAATATCAAGTTCGAGGTGTTAAGAAAAAAATACACATTTTGAAAAAATAGAATTTTTTTATTATTTTAGAAACAACGTACAAACTAACTAAAATATTTTAATATATATTTTTAATGTATGCCAAAATTTAATATATAATAATAATAAAGAACAGCTTATAAAATTTCAGTAGTATTTAAATTATATTTTTAAAACATTAGCACAGTCCCATAATATACTTTCATGATTATTTAAATAAAACTTCATTGTCTTTCTGTCCTTTCTTTTATTGTAAAAAATGACTAGGTTGGACACTGCTAGTTGAGAGAGAACAAAGATTTTTTTCAAAAGACTGGTATTCATATTTATAACTAATGAACAAATAATCATAAAACAAAAAACCTCATTTCTAATAAGTAATCTTATAATTAATTTACGTAACATTTTTATCATCATTTCTTTAAGTGTTAATGAAATATAAATGTGTTCAAACTCAATTGCTATATGTTTTTCTTTCTTGCATCACAGGCCTTCCTTTAAATTGGTTCGATGACTTGTTGATGGATAAGTAAGCAGTAAATGGTGAAATTTGTATTCCGCCTGGGTCATTTCCTATGTTAAATTTCCCGTACTGATCTGAACAAAACCCCTTACTGGTCATTTTTGAACTAATTTCTTTGAGGGTGCGGAGATTCCTTTAGAGTATCTGGTGCATAGTGAAGCTACCAATTTTGTTGTCAATCCGCTGACCGGTTTGAGCTGCAGGATGCTCTAAATAGGGAAAGTTTAATAACCTTGTATACTCAACTCACAGGTGCGCATACATTTACTTTTATTATTATTAGAGATCACGTTCAACTTGTCAGGCTTCCAAGTTAAAGTTCACATACTAGTTATTGTAAAGGAAAAAATGCTCAGTGTGAGAAACAAACGGAAAAAAAAAATGTTGTGAACTTCAAATTCTATGATGTAATTCCTTTTTGTGAAAATATTGGGAATTATAATAAAAGGTATTTCGATTTTATTTAGTTAACTTAATATAATTCAGTTTATGTTTTAGATCTTATTAGTTTTACAATCACAGAAAAAAGAAATTTTAATTCCCAATGGTCTGGCTTAAATGACTGTTCATGAATTAACTGGCTTCTTTCAGCAAAACTTTTAGTATTAATTCCTGACATAATATTTGATCTTTGTGAACTATTCACTCGTACATAATGAGATAAGTAGAAAACAGATGGCTATAAGGTAGGTCATTATAGTATAGCTTATATAAGTATTTCCCTTTTATACAGCTTCATGATGCAGGTTAAATTCTGCTTTATATACTGTATGCTGCTGAACTGAATGTATGTAAAGGAATAAAGTCCCAATGGTTGGGCTTTAGTGATTGTCCAGATAATTCTTGCTTTCACTTGAGCTGTCGACTTTTAGGACATTCCTTTTACTGTCAGTTGTAATTTTCACTACATTATCGATGATGAGAGGGATATTTATAAACTGAGGTAAGTAGTAAAAATTTAATATCTTGCATTAAAAAGATATTCTCTGCTTCTGTTTATTTGTGTACTGAATTGTGATTTCTGTGTTTCAGAGGTTTCTGGCCTTCTCTAACATCAGTAACTGTGTATGCGCATCTCTTCATTTATAACCAGTAAACTCGTATGAAGTACCTTATTCAGAATATAGAAAAGAGTTTATTTTTATTATTATTAGATATTTTATTAATGTGCATATATTTACAATTCTTCTTTGCATAAAGGATTTTTATGTTATTTGTCTTTTAGCTTGAAATTTTTAACAAATAATGTAAATGGTGGCTGTTATAACAAAACTCTGTAATAAAAACACCTATCTTACCTTATTCATCGCTATAGGCTTTGGATTAATTGAAAGAAAGGTATGTTGATAAGAGAAATAATAGATAGAATTATTGTCTAGTAAATTAATTGAGTGGTAAATCCTTACACTGAAAAGTTTGCATTGTATTATAAAGTAAAATCAAATTTATAATGTTTTCTTTCTCCCGTACATTGTTTGCGAGTTCTCGAATTGATAAGCTGTAATATTTGGCATCAGAACACAGAAAAATAAATTGGTGTTTGCATGGTTGACCTTATCCTATTTTAATTCTGTAAGCTGAGTGTCGTTCTGTTTCGTTATGTATGTTAGGGGAAAATATTAACACACATATGTCTTCATTGTTTTACCAGAAAGGGATGTCAAATATCAAATCGTGCGCTGAGTTTTAAATAATTCTGTATAAGAAAAAACCTTAGAAGTTTAAGATGACACCTGAGGTATCCTTTGTAAGTTTAATGACATATTCGCATCAGTGATTAAATGAAATCAAAATAATCATTTCCAAGCTTCCCCCTATTTAAAAAGAATGTTACTGGATTTGGCAATGTCATCTGCTAGCGACTGTGTTTCAAGTATTTCGATGATGATAAGAAATTGTCACACTAGCAGCAGGATCTGATAATTGGACTTAATTTTTTTAAAAATATTTAATAAAACAACTATTTTTTCTCTCTAGTATTTCTTTTGCAACTTTTCTGAGGTTCAACTTTCTCTTTCAACCTACAGCCATCTCGGGCAAGAGGATGAGAAGTCAGCGATTCAGTGTGAGAATTCAAGGTTCAGTAGCGGTACATAGAGATCAAGACTGGTTTGTAGTCTTACCTATCGCAATGACTGGTGGAGGACCAAGCACAGTCTTCATCTTTAAAGAGAAATGCTCCTATACACCTGATATGGATGCATCAAAATAAAAGAACGAATTACTACGTTTAGATTAACAATAACGATCAGTGATAATGGTGATATATAATAAATGTTTACATAAAGTGTTTATGGTACGAACTTATGTATAAACGGAATTAATTATATTTAAAGTAATTACGAAATTCACCTGTCATTATTCTTTTAAATAGGGCAGTTATGTTCTCTGTCTCTCTATATAAAAATGTTGGGAATCAGAATTCCTCAAACGTTAATTTTCAAATTTAAGTAATATTTTCTTAATTTTTTTAATGTCAGCTATTCACTTATAAGTAGAAGTGGAACAGACTGGGGTATTTTATTCAAATCTAGGACAAAATGTTGATAACAACAACTGCGAATAACACGGAAAAAATTTCTTCGGAATCTCCATTTTTAAATCTATTTAATATTTTCTCAATTTTTTTTTTTCAAATCTAGCTACTTCATTTTAAGTAGAAGCGGAACAATCTGGGACATTTTATTCAAATCTAGGACAAAATGTTGAAAACAAGAACTAATCGGAAGCTTTCGACTAATCCAGAATCAGAATTCTTTTTTATGTTCTAGGTAATATATTCTAATTTGTTTCAAAGTCGGGTATTACTTATAAGTTGAACCGGGACAATCTAGGACATTTTATTCAACTCTAGGACAAAATGTTAAAAACAAGAACTAATCGGAAGCTTTCGGCTAATCCAGAAGCAGAATTCTTCAGAATTCTTTTTTAAATTGTAGGTAATATTTTCCAATTTGTTTCAAAGTCGGCTATTACTTATAAGTTGAACCAGGACAATCTAGGACATTTTATTCAACTCTAGGACAAAATGTTAAAAGCAAGAACTAAACGGGAAATTTCAATTAATCCGGTAGGTTTAAATCTTCGAACATAATTCATTCCACAAAATTAAACATTTCGTAATGCTAAAGATACTTGAAGAAACAGAGGCTGATTATTATTTCTGAACACTTTCCGTTTGGTACGTGTTTATCGAAAGAATATTTCTTTTTGTTTTTCTATTCACAATCAATCAATAAGATAATACAAATTACTAAGAGGTGGAAAAACTTTCGCTTGCCAAATTGTCGTGCTTAGTGAAATCTGGGAAGGATAATTCTTCAGAATCTAACATTTTTATAAAATTAAATCTTGTTATTTTTAATAATCAACTGCTTAATTTTAAGTTCAGTCACACTCCCGATGAATCCGGAACAAACAGTCAAAATTCGCAAGAACTACAACGTCCTGTCTCTTTCGTTTATATCATCATTGAGTATAATTTAAAATTAAAAATAAAATTCAGTTATTCAGCACTCCTGCAATTTTTAAAGATTCATATTTACATCACTCATATTTTTACTTTGTTAAAATTAACTGATATTAATTAATAATTTATAAAATATTTAAATTAATTGTCTTCTTAATCAGTAATTAAGATATTACTAACAGTTCTGTAAACAATAGACTTCAAGTGCACACACACACACACACACACAAAATAAATCACCAAGATCTGCTTTTTATTGTAGTCTTAGATGGTTTATCCAATGTCCAGAGACACCAGACATCATAATTTGTCTCTTGAGAAGGTATCTTCTTCGGCCGCCATTTTTGAATGGAATCAAAATATAAAAATTCTTATATATACGTGGTTTTTTATGGCTCCGAGGAAAATTTATACCAAATCTCAAGAAAATCAAAGAATCGATACGTATGCTACATATTACATTTATTTGAAAAATGAAAGTTTTTTATAAAGAAATTTAACTGAAGCCATAATTTTTAAAAAATTAAAGTACCGTTTATACGTCTTTCAGGGAACTGACGTAAAACGACATATAAATGAAAACACACATAATCGAAATTTAAATAAACAATTTTGATTGTTAGAAATTTAATGCTACTAATGCAATTGTTTTAAAGTTTTTTTTAAGATACTACGTGTATAATACTGCATAATAAGGAAATCAATAATCAAATTTTTAACTTAAACATTTATCATAAAAGTGAGGAAAATAATACCTTTATTACATATCTTTATTACTAATTATATGTAAAAAAGTATAAGTAACCGTTTAATAAAAAAAAATCTTTTACCGTTGTCTGGTGTGCTGATTATTAATGAGTATTAAGTACAGTATTATGAATCGAATTAAGTTCATTGAATTTTTTTTTCAATATTATTATAATATACGAAATAAGTTCGAAATACGATTTATGTGCAAGCAAGAAGCCGTGTAATTTTTTAAAAATCTTTAATCGTCGTCTGGCGCGATAATTGTCAATGAGTATTAAGTACAGTGTTATGAATCGAATTAAGTTCTTGGATATTTTAAATAATGAAGTTTATAAGAATAGTTTAAGACTATTCTTTTGACAAAAGAAATAAGTTCGAGATTTCAATGGAACTATGTCTTTAAAGAAAGGTGAAATAACGTCTTCATAATCGCTTAAAATTCGACCATACAATATTCTTCAATGAATTCATATAATGGAATTCTGAAGTCATGAAATTTTTGACAGTTCACGAACTAGAAAGGAGGAAATTTTCATATTTTAGAACGGGGGAAAACGACGTATAACTAGGGTTGCCATAATGGCCAGGCATTGATATGGGACATACAAGTGCTAAATAAATAAAACATGAAAAAAGTGGTAATGTAATGGTTTATTTTATTCTGTTAAAAAAATCACAATAAAGTTTAAGCAATCTAATAAAATGAATACGTAGAATACTAAAAAACATTTGCCGACATATTTCAAAGTTGATTTTATTTCTCTTAATTATGTAATTCCTTCTTTCACATAATTATAAAATTGGCCAAGTCATTTTAAAATTATAACAACAGAATTTAGGGAGAAAAGGGACAAAATTAATACGGGACTGAAGTACGTGATAGTCCCATATCCCAGGTAGCACAACATGCTGTGCTATATTTTGTTACATTATTCCATATTATTTAATATTATATGATGCTAGCAATATTGCGAATATTGTTCAATATCGTGTTAACATTTTGTGCGCACATGGGATATGCGACGCGCAACGTATAATAATAAGCTTTTCGGTCGTGAGAAGTACAATATTTTGTGCTAAGGGATATGGGACGTATGGCAACGTATACGAAGCTTTCCCGTAGACGAAGCACATTTTTGTGCTACAAGGGATATGGGACGTATGGCAACGTATACAGAAGTTTTCTGCCTGCATAGAGAAGTACACATCTTTTGTGCTACAAGGGATGGGATCGCATGGCAACGCATAACAGAAGCTTTCGTCGTGTACGAACGATAATCATTTTGTGCTGCAGTTGTGGGACGCATGGCAACGTATAAGAAGCTTTTCTGTCGTAGACGAAGCACAACATTTTTTGTGCATGGCGGATATGGGACGTATGGCAACGATAACGAGAAGCTTTCTTCGTCGTGTAGACGAAGACAACATTTTGTGCTACAAGGATATGGGACGTATGGCACGTATACAGAAGCTGTCGTAGACGAAGTATTTTATCATCAGAATTAATACGAGAATGGAACGTTGATGACATGCCGCATAAAATGAGAAACATATAAAGCTGAGATTTACTGTAATCGATAGTGATACATATTGTATTTATTTGAGAAAGGAAGAGTAAAGAAATTTCATAAACCATAATTTTTAATTAATTAATTTTAATCTGATTGAAAATAATGTGTCTAATTTCTTTATGTATTCTTTTCGGATTTATGTCAATTAGCACAACTGATGCTGGAAAATTTTAAAAAAATTTTAATGATGTAAAGTTTAGTTTACTTATATCAGTGCCTGGGTTATTTTTTCTTTAGAAGAAGACGAAGATTTACGAAAAAGATTTTAATTGTCCTTTAAAACTTTAATTAGCAGTTTAAAATCAGCGTTTCAATAATTTCTTCTGTGTTCTTTCACTTATTTATCAGCAAATGTGGTGTTCAAAAATTAAAATCCATCGAACAATTTATTTTCCAAACACAAAACCATCTATTAGCTAGCAAACAACGACAAATTTATGACTAGAAAGAAGGGAGAAACTTTGAAACGCCAGATGTACATTGAGGTCAATGTTTGAAGAACCATAATCAGAACGAGTCAAGGTCGAAAAAACGAACACGGTGGAGTCAGTTTAGTCTGCATTTTTGAAGAAGATCATGACTATTTGAGAGGAAACGATTGCTTTATAAGCACAACAGTTTCGTCTGTTTGCCTGCACCGCGCGATTTCATGGCGACTAAACTGTTTTAGTCTTTCAACTCACTGCGCTGAGAGCCCCAAAATGATTTTTTATAGTAATAAATTTATTTTACTCACCCATTTTCTTAATTTCTCAAGAAAACTATCATTTCAATCATTAGATTTCGAATGTCCCTTTCGTTTTCATTCATTTCTTTTTCTTCATCAAATGCTTTGATGATCACAATAGTAATAGGCGAGTTCTGTACATAAGCCTATAATTTGGAATTTATTTTGGATTAATTTTAAGGCAAAAAACTGAAAACGTGCCTATTTGGTGAATTGCTTTTAGTTAAATACGTCCGTAACTATAAGTGCCAAAGGAATTATCTTTAGTGGCCTATAATTAACTTAAGAACTGCTCTTAGTCTCTGTTCTATATGTATTTAATTAAAATAATTATACAATTTTTTTTGCACTCTAGGTGCTGTTCATATATTTCTTATTTAAATTACTTTCTTTATTTATTGAATAACTAATATTGTTTTATAGATCAAAATTATTTACTGTTTATTAATTAATTACGTAGTATTCATTAAAACTAAAATAAATCTTTAATTGCTGTTTTAGAATAAAAAACTGTCGTCATCTTTTTTTTCAGGATCCTCACTAAATTAACCAATCTGAATTTGTTATCAATATTCAATTTAAAAAATAGTTGCGGAACAATTTATCAAAGTACATCAGTTTTTTTCAGAGTGAAATGAACAGTGATAGTATATTTGTGCAGATGTTACGATTGATTGCCTACAGAGAATCTTTCTTCTATGGATTAAGCCAAATTCAGTATTAAAATTTAAATATGATTAAATTTAATTTTAAATTTGCAAGCAATCATTTTAACATTATTATTCCTAATTAATTACTTTTCGCCAATTTTATATTGTTGTTTTGTTTAAAAAAATGTTTTATTTAAAAAATGCTCGATCCTATAATTAAATATATTTAGATTTATGCTAAAGAAGTTTCTGCTTTTTTTTCTAATTTTTTATATAAAATAACTTTTAAATTTTAATTTTTCTATTTCTTTTATACTGGTATACAGGAACCAACTGTCTTGAAAGAGATTCAGTTAAATGCTTTTGCCACTGAATCTGTTAAAATTTGCAACTTAAAATTGCTTATATAGAAATTAAAGTACAAATAAATGAAAAATTATCTGTTTTGGAAGTTAAGAAAACAGAGGGCGTCTAGAGGACCTAATTTTGGCCTTGCCTGTTTTAAAAAACATCCAGTCTGAGAAATATCCAAATAAATAAATAAATAATACAAATTTCGGGAAAATTAGAGAGATCAGACAAGGAAATTATAAAATTATCTAGTAAATCTCTACTAATAATAAAGGAGAATGTCTGTGTGTGTGTGTTAAGGCCTACAGGCCAGACTAATGGACTTAGAGCCACTAAATTTTAAGTACAAACATACTTTGAGGGTGGGAAATGTGCACCTCGAGCCCTCCCTTTTTGAAATTTTAATTAATTAAAATATTAAATTTGGGTATGTCTTTCCTCTTATATAGCTTCCGAAAATATTACAGCATAACTCTATCTGAAAGTGCAAAAAATTACCCTTCAATGATATTACCTGTTGCCGTACATTTTTTTTTTCTAATTTTGATGAATTTTTAAAATATTTTAGATATACCTCCCATAAATAATTTTCATTGTTGCAACTCAACTCAAATCGTTTTCATTGTTTAAACAAGCATTAGTTTGCGTGGTTTCTCTATCTTTGTTGAAAGCTAAGGTAACATCTTAATGTTTAATGAATGTTTTAATCAGCACATTTTCATCCAGCTATGCGGCTGGAAGTAAAATCTGCAGCGCCATTTTAAAGTTAAAATCAAATGCATATTTTGCTAGAGGAATAAGAGTGAAGATTATGCCGACACTGTGCAATGGTTGACACAGCCTATTCCTGATTCTATTGATACGTCTGCGCAGACAAGGAACAGACAGAATAAACGCACCATATTTAACGATACATTTTAGCATCTGTGTTCCCATTCTTACTACGCGAAAATATATTTTCCTTAGATTTTATAAATTACCTATGCGTTCACATTATGTCGAAGAAAATGTTGATTTTAATGAATCAGATTGATTTTAAAAAGTTGACTTCTGACATTTTAAAATTTTACAGGAGGAGAAAAGAACGAATAGACAAACAACATCGAAATTAGGGACCCAACATATCTATAATGTGTTTCAAGGCGCGAACCCATTGACGACAGCAAAAAAGAATTACAATTATTAATTTCTGTAAAAATTAAAATTTTGCAGAAATTTTAATATCAGCCAGCATAAACGTTTCAGAACTTTAAGGAATAAATTATTATAAAGTTTCAAGAATATCAATGAAATTTAAATAAAATTCAAATTTATTTAGTTGGTGAGTAAATATAAAGATTCAAAATTAAATAGAATTTTAAAAGCTGTCAGTTTTAAGTAAAAAAGTCAGATTTAAAACAGAAAAAATCAGGGAAAATAACTATAAGCTTAAAATATCAAAGAAACTCAAATAAATTTAAAGCAGATTGAAAGTAAACTAAAATTTAAAAAGAATCCAAATAAATTTTAAAATTGTTCGTTTTGGCAAAATCTGATTTCAAGCAAAAGGGAAAAAAATCAAACAAAAATGATTAGGGGGGAAGAGGAGTAAAACGGATAGTTGAGGCTTTAGCCTGTTGAGTTAAATATCTGGACATAGAGCTTGTCAGTTTATTAAAATATTCATTATTTATCGAGTAATAATGTTTTTTCCAGAAAAGTTACAGTTTCATTATTTTTACTTTCGTATACGAAGTATAGAAAGAGAAAGTATTGTAATCGTCGTGCTGAACTCGAGATTTCGATGAATTCTGACGTTTTAGACCTTCGAGTCCGAAAAAAAAACATACCTTGGGAATTATGTCTGTCTGTCTAAGTACTAGAGAGGATATTTCCATATAACGTGTCTTTTATAAGATATAAAAAATTGAATGGTAAATATTTATAATTTGAATATCATAACATTCTTCACAATAGTTTTCCTTCATAAAAGCTCCATCAAGCAGAAATAAGGAAAAATTGAAACGAGAGAACTAAGAAGGAAAAACTTAACATTTAATTTGTTTTATCTCGACAGCACGTACAACTTTGAAAATGCAAATATAAAGGAGTTTTCGAGTTCATTCAAGTGTCGTAATTTTGTCTTATAGAATGCAATTTGATTTTGAAATTACTACATGAAAGGTAATGAAAAAAATTGCATCAATACTACTTTTGTCAAAATATAGTAATAAAAAAAAAATACCCTCATATTTTGTAACGATTCTTTAGATTATTTTCCATTTCCTATTATGAAATAAAGTAATCAAAGCTGTATAAAAAATCAACATTCGGTTAATTAAGACAGATTGTGTACTAAACCATCTTAACAAAAGCTTCTATTACATAATCTAGATTTCTTTTAATCAACACACTCCTTTGATGCAAATATATGCATAACCTATATTTTGCACATTAGTTGTATTAATTTTAAAGCAAATTTTGTGACTTATTATTTATTTAATTACATAACTTACCCGTTACCTTTTGTCCTGAACTAGGAATATTCTTTAGTTAAATTTTATTAAAATAATGTACATTTTAAAAAGCAGATTATTCAAATTCAATGACTTTCGTTGATCAGACAGATTTAAGACTATTTTCCTGTATGTCTGTTCTTTATACAAAATTTCAATAAAATGCTACTGAAAGAAATAATCTAAGTATCCATTTATTTTTAATTGCTCTAAAATTGAATGGCATAGAATGCTAGTGTGTGCGGAATGAATAAAAGAAATGGAGGATGGAAAGCGTGGAGGAATGAGATATATAAGGTGACTCAAAGAAAGTACTGGTCAAAATTTTTCCTTGCTGGATAACAAGAAAAAGTTACCTTCAGAAACAAAGTATTAGAAGTTCAAATCAACTTTTATCAAGGGTTAACAGCAATACGTACTGAACGAAGTAATAACAG
>BGPR01007204.1:21556-73097 GCA_013235015.1 Araneus ventricosus | reverse complement strand
AATAGTAATGAAAACAATAAACGTTTTTGCGCAAACACCTTGAGTAAAGTAAATGCTTCAGCAAATTTTTTTTAAAGATAACACAACAAAACTATAGAATAAAAACCAAAGATTTACTCTAATGTAGAACCTTTACAAAAGTTAGAAATTATTCAAAATGGAAAGAAAACTTTTGTCCTTTTTTGAACTAATAGTAGCGTGTGGTTTCTGATGGTGAGCCATTTGGGTTCCTTTTCCATTTTGAATAATTTCAACAAGAAACAATTCAATAGTAAGAATCTTTGATTTATTCTACTCATTATCTTTAAAAAAAATTCTGTTGGCATTACCTACTACTACCTCTACTTCATTGATACTGTCAATTACTGACTCTTTCGATGACCTCACTGTCTCAAATTTCTATTATTCGATCATAACACTCATTCAGCGGGTTGCAGAAGGAAGGAAACGCGACTCAGTTTTTTCAGCAAAAATTTGTACTGAAAAATCACAATGCCTACGGTGAAGAAAATACAAAACTCTGGAAGGCAAATGCATCTAGATGTGAAAATAATGATTACTTTTTGTTTCTTTTCATTTATTTTCCTTTTAATTTAAATTTCTATTATTTGTCTTTGTATTTTATTAGATTTGGCTGCATATGCACCTTTCTATTTAATGCAAAATATGCTTTTATTTTATTTTAATTTATTTTAATTTCAATTAATTAATTTTGGTAAATTTTGTGAATTGTAACTATTAAGGAATGAAACACACACTAGTCACTGCTGCCATGAAGCGACAAAAAAGTCTGAATTCCGTACCCCTCATCAGTTGCTCTCTACTTCACTTTTCTATACAAATTTTGTATTAACAAAGTTAACTCCAAGAGTGCAAAGTAATCCCGTTTTGCGGTATGCGAAGTGATACAAGTAAAATTTATATTATTGCATATACTAAAAATTAGAGAATAATTAAAACAGAAAATGCATTTCTACTTTTTAGTACGTTTTAAAAAAGGTATTAATTAAAATTGTTCATGACCGAAACCTCATTATGGATACTTTATGATACCAACCGAGAATGTCACTGAAGAACAAGGGTGACCTCAACACGATATATCATTAGATGGCTACGAAAATGTTTGCCTAACGGTACTTGCTGCAGCATGATAGTTTCCTAATTATCGAATATTAGGCGATAAATTTACGCAACAGGCGTTAAGCATCCTCTAATCTCCCGCTCTGTTGGAAAACTCCAGCCCTTAGTTATCCGGTCTCAAGTAAACTTTTTTAAGAGACTCAGAGAGAGAGAGAGAGAGAGAGAGAGAGAAGACTTCTGGGAATGGCCGGGAGAGGGATTAGCGGAACCTTAACGATTCCCTCCGCTTCCCAGAAGGCAATATTAGTGAGTAATACCTCGGGATTAGCCGAGACGTGCGCTCGGCGAGGAAGGGTTTCCTTAAGGAAGATGAATCAGACGGCGGAGGGAGAGTTTCCCAGCCGATAGATAAACTCCCGGCTGTGAGCAAGCAGACTCATAATTAAAGGTGTGGGCTCTCACACAGATGATGCAAAGACAATAAAGTACGACCAGCCTCGTACGCAATATGTTTATTAAGCGTGATATATTTTATGCCGAAGAAGTCAGGTATTAAATTTTGAAAAAACAGAAGCTGTAGCATATGAGCAGGGCAGAGCATAAAAACGGACCAAGAATGCATAAAAGGTACTTATTATAAAGTCAGTCGATCTCACCTCGAGATATCTCACCCCACAGGGCATCTGGACACATAGTCCGTCTGTACAGATACAGAAAAAGAGTAAAAAGGGAATCATCCTCACACAAAAGCAACACACATATGTATACAAGTGAGAAATTTGCATAAAAGAAACGCCAATCACAGAACTCTTCGAAATCTACATGAGCTCCGTGGCGAACTAGAGCACTGAAAACTCGAACCCGATCTGAAAGAACCGAGAGATGGTATGCAGCAGGGTTGCATCAAAGTGGACCATTCACATCGTTTCCAAAATGGAATCTTTGGAACATGGGAAGGAAAAAGCAATCGTCAGTTTTAAAAACCGATGGAAATTGGCATATTGGAATTCAAACGAACTCAAAATCCAACACTTCATGCGCCGATTCCAATTTGGGGCCTCGGTTAGAGGGTAGCGGCGCATCAAAGGATCTGCCTACATTGAGACCTTGCGTCGAGGGTAGAAATGAAACTCGAAATCTCAGGCGTGGAGGAAGAGGAGGGGTGGGTAGAATTCTTCGATTTTGAACCTTGTCTCAAAACAAACTTTGGAGCCTCCGTGAAGAACGTGCCTCATTTTTCGACTTGAATGGATGAAAAAAAAAACAATTTTGGGACAAATGGAGTACAGATGAATGCTCAGCTTTATACTGTACAACCCCGGTTAACCCAACTAAAGGGAGGATGCCGTTTTGATAACGATTTTTTCGGTTAAGCCATGGACATCTATTATTATTTTGTATCTAATTACACTACGCAATTCTGAAATGTATTGAATGTAAAACAGGGGTTCTTCTCACGTACCCCTTCATTAATCTTTTTATTTTTACACACCCCTTGCTATCATACCTAATACCCCTCCATCCCTAAACTTTCCAGTGAAAATGCCTGCGCTGTTACAGGCCTCCTCCGGAAGAGGATGCTTGAGGAGTGGCAAACCTCCTGGAAGAATGGCGATACAGGCCGGAAAATCTCTAACATCATGCCCTCAGTTAGTCTCCGTCCCACTAACTGGATTAGAGAGGATGTTATCTTCTTCTCTCAACATGGCCCTTTCCCTGCCTACCTCAAAAGGTTTCGCCTGTCTGACGCCGATTTTTGCAGTTGTGGTGGAATTGGCACGGCACTTCACTATGCCACGGAATGTATCTATACAGTGTCTTCTCATATGAGGAAGCCAGCGCCAAACTTCGAACAAGAATGGCTGAAAAGGATCGCCAATAACCTCGTCTCCAGGTAGAAAATTCGTCGGATTAGCAAATTCATGAGCGAAAACAGAGATCTTTTCCGGCCTCCCTAGCCTTCAACTTCCCAGCGAGCTGAACTAAGTAGCTCAATCACCGGACATTCCCCCTTCAAATAAAAGAAAGGTATTTCAACATCTAAAGAAAAGAAGACTATTACGAACTTCTAGTGTAAAAGTGAAAATGCCTGTGCTGTACATAGTGTATATATTTCCTTCTTTTTGTTTATTTTGTTTTTCTTTTTCTTAAATAAAATTCCCGTGTCTTGCCCATCAAACCGTTCAGTGATCAGTCTGGTCACGGGTACGGGGGTAAGGGACGGCGTTCTGTTCTGTGCTGTACAGAGTGTAAATATGTCTTTCTTTTTGTTTGTTTTGTTTTTCTTTTTTCTCAAATAAAATTCCCGTGTCCTGCCGATCAAACCCTTCAGTGACCGGTCTGGTCACTGGTGCGGTGATAAGAGACGTTTCCCTTATTCTGTATGTTCCCTCTCTAAAACGTTTTAATTAATAACATTAAGGAGACTTAACTGTCGTAAAAGTTAAGCGACCCGAATGAATTTAATAACATTTATAGGATTTTACATTTTTTTTAATAATAGTACTAGTTCGACTCTAAAACAAATAAAAGACCGCGGTGGCCTAGTGGCAGGGTCTCGTCTTTGGGGCCGGAGGGTTTCAAGTTCGAAACCCGATTCCACTGAAGATCTGCCGCGAATGGGGCCTATTACACGCTAAATCATACGTTGTGGCCAAACGTCCTCCCGTTGGTGTGGCGTGGAAGTGTGGAGAGGGGGTGCCAACTCAGGTGTCGTGGTTCAAAATTACGAGGTCCGTCTCAAAATAGCCCTCGTGTTGCTTCAAAGCGGGACGTTAATATAACTAAACCAAAACAAATGAAAACAGCATTGAAATAATTTTGCATTAACTTATGATTAAAAAGCTAAATATTACTCATCGTGATAATCATCTATTCAAATAGAAGAAAATTTCAATGCAATTGTTAAGCTTGTTTCATGGAGATGACTTTTATTAAAGTAGGTTCGGATGAAGATAGATATAATCTCATCTCTGGAGCTACTTCAAGCTTATTGCCATATTTGTTATTGATGCATTCATATAAGAAGAGTGTGAGTTTATGACGAGTAATGATTATTCAAAGAAAGTAAAAAACCAAGAGATATACTCCGAGAGAATAGAGTTAAATTAACAAGGAATCCATTCTAGTCCACTTTTTCAAGGGCTATAGACTATATTCGAAATGGATTCAAATTATTTGGGAAATTTTTCGGTAAGAAGCCTGACTTACATCTAACAACTGCCTCTCATAGCCCAAAATTTCCCCAAAACAAAGAAGAACAAGATAAGTAAAAACAACAAAATAATTTTTAAAATGAATAAACAAACATGATACCGCTAACAAGATTGATTAAAAATCATCAGCCATCGGGCAGAAATGCCTTCACAAAAATATCAGTAAAAGAAGGAAAAATCAAACTTACTCCATCCTTAAAGAGAACTAAAAATGTCTATACTTTAATCCGAACAAAGAAATATCCCGCCCTAATAATCGACATTCGTAATGAAACCAACCAAGACTCTGGCGCCATCTATTATTCGAAAAGAAAAAGAAAAACAGGATGTGCAATGAACTCAATAATTTACAATAAAAAAGCCTTCAGTTTCAACCAAAAACTCAATAAATGAAAGGAAAAGGTAAAAGAAAAGGCAATTATTAGAAAGCAGTAGTATATTATTAGTAGCAGCCCAATATTTTTCTAAATTTCTAAATTAATATTTATATTCAAGTCTACTTTACGACGAGTTTGTGTTCGTGAAAGATACTCAATATTTTATTGCTTTAACACTGCATACCCATCGGGGCGGGCACCGCAAGTTCACGGATGAGAGGCTGCCGTATAAGTAAGCAGGCTCTTGCCAACTCGATGGTACCATCTCAGGAAACAGGTCGTACCCCGGTAAAACGGGGGTTGTGGCATGACCCGCTCATGGTGGGGGCTATAATGCAGGAACCACAGTGCCTGACTTTGCAGTCGTGGCGACCGGTCTTTCAACATAGAACCCGGATGTTAAGGCAGGGCGGGGTGATGTTCCTTGTGGTTTTAACACTCATTTTGGTACTCATTTTTCAATGCTACCCAGTAGGCTTTAGGACTTGCATAACTTGTACATTTTATACGAACTTTAGATTTTTTTTAATCCCGTATGTTCTGTGATTTCCACCGTTGCCAACATTACTTTTACCATAGGTTGGGAACTTCTGATGTAAAGTGAATGCACTCTTTCTAGGCTACACTTACGTTCTTTATTAAGTTGTCTTTTTATTAAATTGTCTTCTTTATTAAGTTATCTTCTTTATTGTCGGGCGCAATATTCGCACCTGCGAGTTCGGGCGCAATGCGCCTGACAGGCTCATTATGAACAATATAATAATTAGTGTTGTTAATACTTAATTATGTTAATTTTAGCATTCTTAAATTAATCGCCGACTTTCTTGGGGAGACTTTAAAAAAAAGTTCTGATATCGTTGCATAAAAGTCTCGCCTTCGCGATTATTCCCGCTCAATACTGTGCGTGTTGTTTGGATTTGTGATTTCACAGGCATTTCGGGTAACCCGGGTTTCGGTTAAACCGAGTTCCGTTAACCGGGGTTTTACTCTATTTGATCAAATAAATGTGAAAATATAGCGCTGCACTAGGATGCGCACATTATCGAAATGTTGAAGATTGCAGCGCGCCTTATCCACTTCATGTTTTATGGAAAACATGAAGTGGATAAGGCGCATTCTATTAATATGCCTTATTAATAGAATGCGCCTTAATTAATAGAATTAATTTATTAATAGAATTAATTAATTAATAAAATTAATTAAGAGAATTAATTAATTAATAGAATTAATTAATAGAATTAATTAATAGAATTTATTAATTAATAGAATTAATTAATTAATAGAATTAATTAATTAATAGAATTAATTAATTAATAGAATTAATTAATTAACGCTTAATTAATAGAATTATTATAGACTTATGAATTAGTTATTCATAAGTCTATTCATTGACCTTCCAACAAAACCAGTTCGGGGTTAATATTTTTTACAGTTTCGACATTAATGGAATTGTGTGATGCAGTCCTTTTTTGCTATAAGCAGTGAATGCTGTCACACCAGTAATCTTTGAACTCACTTATCACTTGAGAGCGCCATCAGAGTATTAATGTAATCTTCACCAAGGATACTTATCTTTTGATCTTTCCGAGAAAGAAATGTTTCTGGTAAGAAAACAAGCTAAGTAATCTTATTTTTGCGGACAATCGAAACAGTTAAGGGATTAAATAAGTTTTACAAATGGTGTTGGAATTTACTGAAACTCATTGCAGCAACTGATATTTTTTTAAAACAAGCAGAAATGTTTCTAAATCCTCTTTTAAGGAAAGAAAACATCGTAAAATACTTAAGGAATTAAAGGATAAACTATAATTCCTAAAATTGTTACAGTAGAGTTCATTCAACGGTTTCTCATATTACTTTTAACTCCCTTAGTTACAGCATCGAAACGCGGAGAAAAAGTGGGAAAGTTGAGAACTAAAATCTTGTTTGTTCAAGCAAAACTTAGATGTCTTACGCGCTTATTAAATTCTAATATTATAATTTTGTTAAGAGACAAAACAAACAAATCAATTTGTATTAGCAGCGAGTAATTATGTTTACTCATCTAATATAAATATGCTCCTGATCTTGCTATTGAATGCCATCCATATTTGTATTAGGAGAACAAACTAAAGTTTTCGTAGGATGGCTTTGTTTGCTTACTTTAGTAAACTTCGTTATTCAACTGATAAATATGTGAATATTTGGAGCCAGCAAAAATGAGACTGTTTGAAAGCTAGAAGGATTTATGATACCTAAATAAAAATGCCTTTTTAAAATACACTATTATTAGTGTACCGAAAAGTAATTTTTTGGGTTTTAATTATTTTCCACTTTTAAGAGCCTTTAATTCATAATTTCTTATTATAAATATTTTTTAATTTTGATATCAATATTTCTCAAATTCACAAAACGGTAAGGAATCATAATTTAAATAAATCAATCGATTCACTGATAATCAGCTTCTGAATAGATTAAAATAGTGTATTATCATCGAGAATACACAATTATAGAGAATTTCAGAACTCTAGCGAGTCAGTAAATGAATGAAAAGTTGAATATGAATCCCATTTTTAATAAGATGAAAAAAATCCAGTTTAATAGCAGTGTGTAAAATACTTTGAAAATTTTTTCTTATTTTTAAATAAATATTTTAACTCTCGTTCAAGCAAATTAATACGGGATTCTTTGCATAAAACATTATTTATCCAGAAGTATTTAGGGAATTGATTATATTTAAAAATACCTACTCTTCTGACAAATTAATTCATCTTTGTGTTTAGGTTCCATTTTTTCCAATATTTGTTTTAGCTAAATTTTTTTAGCATTATTAAACAAGAAATTGAACAAAGCAGCTAAATGGCTCTAAACATGGGGAAGAAGGTGGTGTTGTATAATGTAATGCAAGGTATGGTATAGCCTGAATCTTAATCACTCTGTATGCTTGAGAGAGAGAGAGGGCAGAGGCCGCGGATGGTACTTTTATATACCTTTTAAAATGATGTTTCATCGTCGAAAGTAAGAATAATATATACATATTCGCGATCAAATGCTCGAGATCAAAAACATGTTATCAAATAGGAAAATTTTGTATGACAGACACAGTTAAATTAAAGCATTAGCACTATTCCTACAAGATTTTGTGTATATCTATTTCGACCAAATGATATCCTTTGACACCTTTGCGTTTGAATACAAATAACTATGAAAACAATGGGGTTGGAAATTTATTATTTTGTGAAATTTAGTACATTCTAAGGAATAGTAATAAATTTAAATAAAAGAAATTTAAAAAAGTAATTACCAGCATTATAAACACTTTCAGTATTTACATACCTGCACTGCAAATTTCATCAATTTGTTTTTCAAAACTCTCACGCATGTACATTTCAATTGAACTTGCCGCAAAATAGGTAATATATTTAAAAGAAAATTTGTCTTGTAGAATTATTTTTAAAGTTGATCGCTGCAACGATTGACAGAATAATACAACATCGCAAACCAGCGGAAGTGTTCTCCCCTAAACTTTCTCGTATACTTCCCCCAAAAGGTGCCGTTTCTCCTTCCCCGTTTTTCATTATAGTGATTGAAAAATATCTAGGTAAAGAATTCAAAGAGATGCGTACCGATTAAAACGCATCTATCGCACACTGCTAGGTTTCACTCTTGCCGTCTCAAGGACAAACTGACGTAATTCGCTCCTTTCGCGAGCTCAGAAGATTGCTTCCTTACGCATGCGCGTGGAGATAGCGGATTGGTTTCAATAGTAAATTATACAGACCGACAGACCGTCAACCCTTTGACGGATTTGGCCCAAAATTTTATACGAACCTACATTCATGACGATAAAACTGTGTACCAAATTTTATCCATCTAGCTATTCAAGTTTTTGAGTTATAGTGTTCACATGACTTCGGACATACAGACAGACAGACTTCCCGTTAACGGAGTTTGTCCAAAATTTGATAGAAACCTAAGAATTATGTTTAAAGACCACATATCAAATTTCATCCCCGTAGCTCTCATAGTTTTCGAGTTATCGCGTTCACAGACAGACATGATTCCAAAATTGTGTTTTTCGGACTCGGGGAGGTCTAAAACGTGGAGATTCGTCAAAATCTCGAGTTCGAATTTTTTGACGATTACAATACTTTCTCTTTGCTTACTTCGTATACGAGAAAGTGAAAACAACAACTGAATACTCAAGTTACATTGGAGATTCAACTATTTTCCGTTACAATTGAAATTAGGGTTCTCTTATTCTCTTATTTGAATAGAACTGAAATCGTTCTGCCAAATGGTGTTCATATTTATTTGTAAAATGATTTAAATTTAGACGCTGTTAGGAAATGTTTAAGGCGTCAAAAAACACCTCATGGTAGAAATTGGTATACAATGTATATATTTTTAGATCCAAAATGAAGAGGGACACTATACCCTTAAATTAATTTAATAATTGCTGTATGAAAAGTCGAATAATTAATTGAGGGAAATTCATGAATAGGGAAATTATACCGCTTAATTAATTTAAAAATTGCTATATGAAAAGTCGAATAATTAATTGAGGGAAATTCATGAAGAGGGAAATTATACCGCTTAATTAATTTAATAATCGCTATATGAAAAGTTGAATAATTAATTGAGGGAAATTCATGAAGAGGGAAATTATACCGCTAAATTAATTTAATAATTGCTATATGAAAAGTGGAATAATTAATTTCGGAAAATTGGTTAAACGTAGAGAAAATTTTAAGTTAAGTTTTTAAAAGGTGTTTTTTGATAACTTTGACAGAGATAGTGATGATGGGGATTTTTACTCTTTTAGAGTTATAAAGCAAGATCAACTGGAATAAATGTCAAGATCTAGGACAGATTTCCAACATCTTTTTGACAGATTTTGCTAAATAAACTATATTGTATTTTTGGAAACTATTAATATAGTTCATCGCAAAAGAGCTGTAAGTGCTTTCTGAGATATATATTTTTTTACTTAACTGCATTTCTCCAAATTTTTCTATCAAAAAAATCGCAAAAAAGATGCAAATATAAAATGATATTTTTATGAGCAGTTATTTCTGTAGAAATTAAAAATGCTACTGAATTTAGAAGCGATTGACAACAAGATATATGGATAACAAAGGACGTTCTGTAAGTGTTTTAATAATTTACACATGCCCATATTTTGCTAACCTGCAAAAAGGATATAGATTTACATATATAGATTAAAAATAATACTTCATAGACATTTATCTTCAATTGAATTTTAAAAAAATATTTTGAACAAAATGGTTGTTTACTTGAAAATATTTTGCATAAAATATTTGACAGTAGGATTTCCAGATGAAAATCTAAAGTAATATAAACAATATTTTTTTTCTAAGGAAAAAAAGAGATGTATTACTATGCATTTTATTACAGTTTTCGTTCCATTTTAATATAAAATTCCTTCGCATAAAAATTACTGAGATTTAAATATATTTAGAGCGCATAGTCGAAATGCTCTTTGGGTGAGTTTTGATTTTTAAAACAGAAAGGAAAACAGAATGTGCACTGCGGTGATGCTTTAAAACTTGGAATTTAGTTAATTTTCAACGATTTCGATGATCTGTGAAAAAATGAACTTGCTTCTTATTCTCTAGATTTTGACTTTTTTTGTTGAAATGAAGAACGAATTGAATAAAAAAAAATTTAAAAAAGCTTTAAATTATCTTTCGTTCTCAAGTGTCGAATTACAAAAATAAAACATTTAGAGATGTCAACTGCTTTTAAAAATATAGAATACTCATCTCACACTTCAGGGCCGATTTTCAGCATTGAAGATATAACAGTTGTTACAAAAAATTCGTTAATTTTATTTTATATATTCATTTTATATATAATTGGGCCTTGGAAAAAATTTATTTACAGTGCGTTATAAAATTATCCAAAAGACATCTTGTATCAAAGTTTTCCGGAGAAATTGTTTCTGAATAGTTTTATAATAAAACACACTCTGTAAAACTCGAAAAATCGAAAAAAAAAATTATTTATTTGCGAAAAATCGAATTGCAATTGAAAATTAATTTACCATTCCCCAGGAATGAGGCTATGTTCGGAAAAAGCAATAAGTATTCATCAAAACATTCATAGATGATCTTACGAGAAAATTTTTGAAAACTGAAATAGCTTTCAAAATTACGAAATAAATATTTAAATAACGAAAATGATCAATTTCAAAATATGATGAAATTGATCTTTTAATACTTTTAGTGTTATAGGAAGAGCTCGGTTAGATATTTTACGCATGAAACACTTGCGATACGTATTTCCCGGAATTAAAATTGTTCTGAAAAATTTCTTTCTAAACCAGCACTTTTCTCCTGTTTCGAAGATTAGAAATACATTAACAAGATAAGGGTTTATTATCCATTTAATTATATCGTTCGCAATTATTACTTCAAAAGTATTTTGAAAATCGCTTTGGGAAGCCATATTTACGAGTCTCATTTAGCAAGCAAGCAGATAAAAACTCTTTATTGCTTTCTTTAACCGCACCTCTCACCACCAGAGCTTAATTCGATACAAGAAATGAAACTTATTCGAACACATCTTTTTTAACGTATCGGAACACAAAACCGCTTGTTCTGCCAGAATTGATGGTGATCGTTTTGAGAAATTATATTACTTCTGGGGGTAGTTCTGACAAGGGGGCCAAAAGCACTTCAGGCTTATATAAAATGGGATCAATAACATTAAGCGACTCTAACGGCTTAGATAAAAGCGTTAAATTGCGTTAATTTCTCATTTAATATAGAAGCACTTGAATTTCAAGCACTCGATAACTTGGTACTCGAAATCTTTGTAAAAGCAAATAAGCGGCTTACGAAGGACCATTTTCAAAAATAACCAGATATATCAGCTTAGATTCTCACTAAATATTGAGTGATCAAATACCATATTGAATTTTTTTGAATTGGGCATTTAAAAAAAGATAAGAAAGGCGCAGTTCGAGTCCGCGCCGTAGATTTTTCGTGACAACGTCGGGATAAAATCATAGAACAAGTGTTTCGTATTAATATGTAATTTAATTATCAATTTCTTTAATACAATATTTACACAGAGCAGTGTAATGGTTACAGAATCGATAAATCGCAAGCTACCACAGAACCTTGCTGCATGCGATAAACTTGTGATTTATGTATTCTCTAACCATTACACTACTCTGTGTACATATTGTATTAAAGAGATTGATAATTAAATTGCATATTAAAACAAAATACTTGTTATAAGATTTTATCCCGACGTTTTTTACGAAAATTCTATGGCGCGGACCCGAACTGCGACTTTGTTATGTTTTATTTGGAGTAGCTTTTTTTAGCGCCATCTCTTGACAGTATATAGAACTACATTTTGCGTATGCGCAGTAAAACATTATTTACTACAAATGCTCATATTTCCCGTAATATTCAAATTTTTGAATTCACCTTTTAATACAATGTTTCTTTTACGTATTGACAAGTATTCTGTAAGTTTCGTACAATTCGAAAGAAAACTCTGCATGCTATAATAAAAAAACATGCGGAGTTTGAAATTTTCAATTTAGTACCGATTTTTACTTATATTCTGATAAATATTTTTATTGTAACACTTTGGATCCTAGTAATACTACTCAAGCTCTTTAAAATGACACCAGAATCAACCTCCTAGCTAAACGCGTTTCCACGCTACACTTATTTATAACCTTATATAAAGCTAATTCATAACAATCAGGCGCATGCGCCTACACTGGCACGATGACGTCACAGTCAAAACAAATACTATGCTACAAACTCTTACAGACATGATCTATCCGTTGTGGGGTCAACCATTCTTTTCGCATCATTAGTCTCGTAGTTATTAGCGATTCAAATCTGATGGTATTTTGTCACACAAGAAAGTTAGACCGACTATCACTGTAACGAGCGGAAAGACTTTTTCACGTGAAAAACTGTTGGGAAAAGAGGTGAATTAAAAGCATTTAGCAGCTGAAACTGACGATTCTGGCTCGAGAAAGGCATAAATTAGATTACTTTTTAAACCGACAAAGAAAAAAGTTAAAAACAATTAACAGTTGTTTTCTTGTTTGAAAGGAAGCCTTGCTTTTAGGACATGATTTCAGTTCCCATTTTATGATCCTAACTAATTTGAGGTCTTTCTTCTGAGTGGAGGGGAAAATAGGACGTGAAACCAATCGGTTTAGATATGCATATTTATTTATCAACATAAGTTGGTTTCTTTATTCACAGATCTTTTTATTAACGTCAATAAGATATAATTTTTACTTTCTCGTATACGTAGTCTACAAAGAGAAAGTATTGTAATCGTCAAAAAATTCGAACTCGAGATTTTGACGAATCTCCACGTTTTAGACCTCCCCGAGTCCGAAAAACACAATTTTGGAATTATGTCTGTCTGTCTGTGTGTCTGTCTGTGAACACGATAACTCGAAAACTATTAGAGCTACGGGGATGAAATTTGGTATGTGATATTTAAACATAGTTTGTAGGTTTCTGTCAAATTTTGGACAAAATCCGTCAATGGGAAGTCTGTCTGTCTGTATGCTCGAGGTCATGCGAACGCTATAACTCAAAAACTTAAAAGCCAGATGGATAAAATTTGGTACACAGTTTTATCGTCATGAATGTAGGTCCGTATAAAATTTTGGGCCAAACCCGTCAAAGGGTTGACTGTCTGTCGGTCCGTATAATTTACTTTTGAAGAGAATCCGTTATCGCCACGCGCATGCGTACTGGAAGAACGGAGAGGAATTTCATTACGGAGTAACGAATTACGTCAGTTTGTCCTTGAGACGGTAAGAGAAGAAAATCGTTACGCATCTCTTTGAATTTCATTTTTTGCCTAGATATTTTTCAATCACTATAATGAAAAACCTTCTGATAGTCATTGGATTCTGGGTAACAGTAGGTTCGAATTTTTTTAGCCACGCGGGAGAAGGGGAAACGGCACCTTTTTGGGGAAGTATACGAGAAAGTTTAGGGGAGAACACTCCCGCTGGTTTATTTACGGCATGTAGAAAGAAGTAGATGTATAGAGTTTTCCAGACACTTGTATGATTTTTAGAATACAATTAATAAGAGAAAAATATAACAATAAAACGATTCAGCGTAAAAATGAACACAATTATAAAATAATAATAATAACAAATTGAATCCATCGACATTTAATCCGTTTCTTTGAAGCCGACATTCGGTTTTAGTTGTGGTTTTCTTTTGTGCATCTTTCGAATTTAATTGAAACTCCCACCTCTAGCAGTAGCATCAATAAACAGATCAATATATAGATAGAATAAATCTGTTGAAGCAAGAAATGCCGAGAAAACACATCGAAACACAACATTCGCTAGATACTGAAGTTGAGATTATTCATTTCTTGTATTCAGCTTCAGAATTTCGTTTTTTTCAAACCAGAATCTTTCAAGGCTAAAACAATTTTTTCAGTTTTTTTGTGCACTTCAACCTAAAATAAAATGTAAAAGACTGAAATAGGTTTTGGCTGAGTAAGCCAAGCCTTGTCAAGAATAAGCCAGGATTTTAGAATCCGCGCCTTTTCCTTTGACAGTGGACGTTTTTGAAAAAGGCAAAACAAACAAATGAGCTTTAGGAAAGTTTCGTAAAAATATCGATGCCCTTCTAGTGTTCGTAAATGTAATACTAGAAATCGAATGTTTCAGTGTAGAGAAGGTTTTTAAAATGCACTGAAAGATATGTTTCTCTTTCTTTAAAAATATGACTATTGCCGACATTTTCCACTGCAGAGCTTAAGCGTTGCAACTATGAAACGTGGCATCGAGCAATAATGTATTTCTGTATCTAGATAAGTTAAAATATGTTCGCAGAGCAAAGAAAGGAAAACACAGATTGTTTATGAAAAAGCCATGAACAAAAATAAGCAAAGAACAAACAAAAAGTAACTAAACTGATTTTGCTTCATATTTGATAAAATAGTGGAGAATTTTATCTTCGGTCTTTGTCCGGGTTGTATGCAAGTAGCTATTAGTTCGTGTGTGCGTTATGAAATTTGCCATGTTGCCAAAACTGTAGATCACTAACAAATTTGTAACAAATACGTTAAGGTATCCGACTGTTTTCAAATCGTCGTTTTTGATTAAATTACCAAAACAAATTTTATGACTTAATTTTGTAGCCTGTTTAACCAGCTTTCTAAAATTGTCTCACTTTTTACTCTACGTGAATTACAAATGGAGTTACAGTTGTTTTATTACCGAACTGTGAGCATTATTTTATGTTGCGTGAAAACTTTAAATGCGTTTTCTGAGAAATGATATTTTTGAGGAAAACTGTCGACCGTAACAACGATTTCTCAAAACGGTATTCAAGTTTAGATATGAAATTTTCTAAGATTGTTTTCTGTAATATGCTTGATGTTTTCCTCTAAAAACTAAGGTCAATTTTAAAATCAAGTAATATTTTTAAGTGTTTAAATATAAACGAAAAGCATTTTTGATGAAAAATTACCAGTTTAGTAACTATGTTCAGCTATATCTCAAAACTATTTTGAAGTACAAGAAAGATTTTAGACCATAACACAGATAACTGTCATAAAAATGTACTCCTACAAGTATTTATGTATATTTAGAATATGATTTTGTCTATGGCTATTAGCGTAAGGCAAATATTTTAGCGTAAGGCAAATATTTTAGTCGTTTTTCTTCAAATTTCTAAGTTTTTTTAAAAAATATTATTTTAAAAGCTTAATTTTACAATATTTTCATAGTCTTAAAACACATGCAGTTGAAAAGTAACATTTAAAATATATATAAGTTATTTTTCAAAAAAATGTCTCCGAACACAGTCGGACACCTTAATCGGAAGAGATGTTTTACTTAAACATAAATTAGATTTTTACAATATTAACGGAGTTTTCTTTAAAAGACCAGTCATTAGCTATAACAATGGAAAATACATGCCAATAAGGATTGATTAATCAATAATATGGACACAATATGTCCTCAAAAATAAACTATAAGGTCCTAAATTATAACTAAAAATAATTTTTGCAGAAATATTCGTATTAAGAGGAAATGGCGCAAAAATCGAACCGACATCTTGAAAGAGAATTTTAAAAATATTGAAATAGTGTAAAAATAATTTTTCCTACAAAATCGTTTTAGCGGGGAAAAACTAAGCAATAAAAAACAACGTTGGTGACTATCAACAGAAAAAATCATTTGGAAGTTCTGAGTGAATTTTATGTATGCGATTAAGAACACTTTAATACAGGAACTGTGACAATGACATTTTGTCTCGCCCTCCTGCCGGTGGATGGCGCTGCAAGGACCTTCGACTTTCCGGAGAAGAACGAGAGACAGAGTGACTTGAGACTTCGTGCGAGAAGGTGCTTTTTAACCCTCTCACAGGGACGGACGAAACTCGACATGCGTGGAGAGTTGAATATTGCAACTTAAATGTAATGTAAGCTTAGTTAATCCAGAAAAATTCTATGTGGTAGATGTGTGAACAAAATATTTACTTTAAATCAACTATGGCCCGACTTTATTTTAATCGCCGATTTCACTTCCTGTGAGCTAACCGGATAATGGCGGCTAAAGAAAAAAATTTTGGGAGTATGCGAGAAAATCAAGAGAATAACCCTGGATTTTTTTTCTTGCGTTTTGATTTACTTTCTCTCTACATTCTGAAAATCATTGGCGCAAAATGAAATTGCGAATATTTATAACTTCTGTTAATGAATAATGAGATGTCTTCGTCTGAAGAGAAAAGAAAAAAATGCAATTGAATTCCATTTTATAGATAACGAGAATCTGCGAAGATATGAATCGACGAAAATTCCCTTGCAAAAGGCACCCGAATTAAATCCTTGGCAAATATTTTATTGCAAATGAAATTATATAGGACATTTTGTCTTCTGATCGCTTCATGGATGATTTACTTAATTTCTCAATTACAAAAGCCTTAATGCGCGATCACCCGACTAACATTATTATTCCTATGACGAAATTAAGTTACTCTAAATAAAAAAGAAAGAGACATACTTCGTTCACTCTGAAGTAATTAAATTGAATCATTTGCTCTGTTTTGGTTATTTTAGGAAGAATATTTTACCAGAAAAATTTGATGCTTGGGAATTACTTGGTTAATTTGATTTATTCTTCTGGTAAAATATATTTAGCTTAATGAATGCTCTGCGCTTTGATAACTTGAATATCATTTCTAAAATGAGTCAAACTAGTCATGAAAAACACATTTATAAAATTGGAATACGCAAACTGGAGTTTTCAAGGATTCCTACAAAAAGACTCCCATTGCACCAACACGTCTAACACAAGGATTGCAGAAATCTTCATTCCAGATTCTTAAGGGAACACATTACCCAAAAAATGCCCACAGTATCAATTTTTATTTTATTGGCTTATTTTGTTGACTTTACCTTTCTACTTAATGTATAATAATTTCAAATTTGTACCTTTAATATTAAAGAAATTATATAGTTTTTTATTTACGATAACCAATGATAATTATGCGCAAATGATAAATTTAACTGGCTTGTTCTCCAAGTCGCACTTTTCTTCACTTTCATGTTTTCAAAATGTTAAGGCTTTTTTCCTGTTTTAGTTAAAGCTTTCAAATTTGTTGTGCTTGTTTATCGTTATGTATACGATAAAATTGTGCATGCAATAAACATTCAGTTGTCTAGTTGTTTTTTATATGCAAGATATAAATTGAGGCAGTGCTAAATTTCCTCAGTTTTAGCCACATAAAACAGTGAAAAATCTATATTTAAGCGAATATTAGATGCAATTTAAAATCCATGCACAATTTCATGTAATATATTTCTGTGAATCTTCAAATAAAATTTGAAGCAAAAGTATTCATATTTGAAAAAAGTAGTAGGTAATTTTAAAAATTGAGTTTTTCTTTTAAAAAATTAAATTTCTCGTTAACAAGCAGATCAAAATGAATTTTTCTCTTTAAGATGGCTTTATATGATTGCTAAGTTTTAATAGTATGGAGACTTTTTCAATAATAATTCAAATTAAAGAATGTTCAGAAGGCAATGTGTCCCCTTAAATGAAACAGTGGAACAAAATCAGGACCGAATGAAGTAAACACATAAGTAAATAAGTAATAAATAACATAAGTAAACCGCATTATAAGCATAAAAATGCAATAATTTGGAGCACGCATAAGGACGCAGTAAACACGTGGAGTTACATACTGTTCAATCCCATGATAAAGGGGAGTTGGAACCCTTGTTCCGAAAATGCTAAATTGACCATTTCGATGTACCTTTTCTCAAAATCTGTTACAGATACATGTTTGAAATTTTTTATACAAGTTAAGAACACCTTTTCCATTATACTGAACTCAGCTTTTGGTTAATTATTATTTTTTTGAATAAATTTACAAAATATTTAATTAGATATACTGAAACTTTACCCTATTTTGACACAAAAAAATTGTGAAAAAATAAAGTTTAGAGTCTTTTTCAAAAATCTCACTTCAGTATAATTACGAGTATAAAGATGTACTTTACTTGTATAAAAAAATTTCAAACATGTGTCTAGAACAGAGTTTGGGAAAAGGAACATCGAAATGTCCAATTTAACATTGTCGGAATAAGGGTTCCAACTGCCCTTAAATCCCCACAATCATCGTCAGAAATGACTGCCAAGAAGTTAATCATATTTATTTTGAAACTATTTTTTAATTAATTAAAGATATTTTCTGAAATAAGGACATTATATTGCATGCTTTCTTTTGTTATTATGATGGTTAAGGCTATATCAGACGGGCAGCGTTGCGTCAGCGATTTCCGTGTACACCAGCGCAATGCCACTCGACAAAAGTTTCTCGTCACGTGACCTGTCAGACAAGATGCCGGAAATCGTATTCAGTTGGCTTGAAAATGTACACAACAATGACGGAAAACTGTCAGCAGCGAACATTCAAACCAATCGGGTGTGACTTTGACGGTGACGTAGTTCGCCTTCCACGATACTGAAATCCGGTTTGTCAGGTTGTCTAAATGCGTCACATGACGAGAAACTTTTGGCGAGTGGCATTACACTAGTGTACACGGAAATCGCTGAGGCAACGCAGTCCGTCTGATATAGCCTTTACAGGGCGCCATGGAGTCCAAACATTACTGCACTTATGTCACTTTTTGAATCGAAACGTGATAAGGAGGAGTAAAATTAATATCACTCTCTGAGCGCTATTTACACTCTCTAATCCACTGTAGAAGGCGAACTACCTCACCGTCGAAGTCACACCCGATTGGTTTGAATTTTGGCTGCTGACAGTTTTCCGTCACTGTCGTGTACATTTTCAAGCCAATTGAATACATCCCACGATTTGCGGCATCTCGTCTGACAGGTCACGTCAAGAGAAACTTTTGGCAAGTGGCATTATCCTAGTGTACATGGAGCTCGCTGACTCAACGCTGCCCGCATAAAAACCAATCCCACTATAGACGCCTATGGGGAGTGTTTTCGATGCCAATATTTGGCAATATTTCGCTTTTTTGGCGAGAAATGCTTTGTAAAATTTTTCTATTTCGACGACGACCGATAGATGCAATGTGTTATAAGAATGTAAACATTCATTTTTTTGTGTGTATGTGTGTGACTTAAAGTAGAACGCATTCTTTCTTGAGGGTATTAAAGTTGAAAATAATTTGTTATTAGTTGTTAATTGTAATACGGATGGGGAATATGGTGTGTGCCTGCATTGGCGTTACACCGGCATAGGCTCTTCAATAAATTTTGGTAGAGGCCCGACTTGTGCCGGGGACTCTCAAAAAAATACGTGCTGGGTGCTTAGCTGTCCAGTGCTGCTGCTCCTCTGTAGAGTCGTCAGATCCACCGGCAAACCCTTGCTTTGTTGTTTCTAACGATAAGAGATACATGATTTACAATGCCTGGCCCATACAAAAGGCTCTGTGGCGGCGACATAGTGATACAGTGTGAGGTTACAAACTATTTCCCGACAATGCTGAATAATGAAAGAATTAAAAGGAAAAATAATAAAGAAAACATGATGATACTTTACGGGAGACTTTACAAAGAGTGGGGAAAATAAAATGCGATTGTCCAGTGGGTACATGAGCTTCTATAGCAAACACTCAAAGATGAAGGTGATGAAGAGATGACTATGATATGTACAATGAGTATGGAAAGGGCCTGAAAGTCTCTGGAGGAGCAACCTAGTGTTCATGGGCATTAGGAAATGTCTTCTGGATCCTGTTCAAATATATCCTGTTGATGAAGAAACAGGAAGGATAGGAAGGACTTCACTTCTTTTGTCCTGTGCTTGTCCTGCAGGATCTGAAGGACGGATTGACCAGGACGGATGAGAGACCTTTGGCTGTCGAGGAGGGGGCACCTGAAGATGTAATGCAGGATGTCGTCATCTAATGTCCTCACCACACCGGCAGTTGCATTCTCGAAGGTTGAACTTCTTGAGGTAGTAGGGACAAAGGCCATGGTTTGTGACTACTTGGGACAATTGGCGATTGTCTATACATCTGTTGGTCTTAACTTCTGGGAAGATGTTAAACGTAAATCTTCCTTTCTCATTGTCGTCCTTCCAGCGGTCCTGCCACTCTCTGAGGAGGAGGTGCCGAATTGATGTTTTAAGTGACCTTTCTGGTATCCCCAGATGTATGTCGACTGATGGTCTGTCGCTTGCTGCTTTTGCTGCCTTGTCCGCTACCTCATTGCCAGCAACTCCGATGTGGGCTTTGACCCAGTGTAAGGAGATGGTTCCATCTAACAAGCTATTGATGTCATCCACTAAGTTGTTTTTCGGCGCAAACTTCTGGAGAGCTTTCAGTGAACTCATGCTGTCTGTGAACAAGTGGCAGTTGGCGTGTGGTCTGTTTTGCTGTTTCCATAAGAGTGCCTGTTTTATGGCTGTTAATTCAGCCTGAAACACAGAACAGTGATCATCGAGTCTAAACTGAAAGTCTCCAGAGTGTTGTGGGTCGAACACGCTGAAAGCAGCTCCTACTTGTCCGTTTAGCTTGGATCCATCTGTGAAAATTCCCAGGTCATAGTCCGGACTGTCCTGATCCCAGTGGACTAGATGCTTTGTGCTGGGATGTGCCCAGGACGGAAGATACCTCTCCACTTGATTGCTCTCCAGGTGGACGCCAAGGAAGTGAGGATCTGGGCGGTTGTGCTTCAACTGGTACAATGCGGCTTCCATTTCGCACACGAGATCTGCTGGTTCTATACCACTTATCACTTGGAGTGCGGCTGTTGATGTGGTACGAAAGGCCCCCGTTACTGCTAGTAGTACTTGTCTCTGGAATCTGTTTATTTTTTGCCTCTGATTAGCCGTTCCGACCCACCAAGCTGGGGCAGCATAGACAATGATCCTTTCAAGAGCCCTCTTGTAGAGCATTTTAACTACCCTACCTGAGAGCCCTCTACGAGATCTGGCTATAGTCAGTCTATTGAGGATTTTCAAGGTTTTTCCCCTCACATACTGAATGTGTGGAAGGAAGTTAAGTCCATCGTCAAGTACCACTCCTAGGATCTTAAGCTGTCTGGAGAGCTTTATTGCTCTCCCATTGAAGGAGCAGTAAGGGGGGTGCTTTTGTTTACCTTTTTTCCCGAAGGGAATTAGCTTCGTTTTCTCGTGTGCGAATTCGACTTTGGCTGTAATGCTCCATTCTTGTAGTTTCTGAAGGGCTGTCTCTGCATATTTCTTTATGTTCTGTTTTCCAGTTGCTGCTACAAAGAGATAGATGTCGTCCGCGTATGCCAGTATTCTCACATCCTCTCCAAAGTCCATCTCGAGAGCGTCGTTCACTATGAGCAACCAATATAATGGTCCGGAGTTGGACCCCTGGGGACAGCCTATGGAATAATCCTTCGAGATGACTGTGTCTCCATAGGAGAGAGAAATTGATCTACCGTCAAGGAAGCTTGCTGCTATACCATATAGGTTTCTTGGACAGGCCATTCTCTTCAGGTTATGGAGTACGAGGGGCCACCATACCCTGCTGAATGCGCTCTTAACATCCAAAGAGATTATCACGCTGTGCTTCTTTTCCAGTCTCGCCATATGAATCCAGTCTTTCAGCTGTATGATGGCCCCTGGCGCACTCCGTCCTGGCGTAAAGCCAAATTGATGAGCACTTAACAGTTTGTGCTTTAGTAGATGGTGAAAGATCCTTTGTGTAACTAGCCTGTCCAATACCTTTCCAAGCGCATCCAGTAGACAAATGGGACGGAAAGCAGCTGGATCCGTGTCCTTCTTATTGTTCTTATTGAACAATACTAGATCCGCTTTCTTCCAGCTACTGGGGAAGTGCCCTTGATCTAGGCAGGCATTGAAAAGGTGCAACAGGTAGGTTTTATTCGCTTGGAAAGCCTCCTTGACAATGTCCCCAAAGAGTCCGTCCGGTCCTGGTGCCTTTTTGCTCCGTATGTTCTTCACGGCTGCCTCTAGTTCAAGTGGAGAGAAGGGATGGTCGTTATCTGTGGAGGGCAGGATTTTACTCTGTTGACGGATAGAAGCGTGGGACGGGCTGTCTTGATGGGGATCAGAAGGGAAGTGAAAGTCCAGAAGGACTTGAAGAGCTTCCTCCGTTGTCGATGTCAGGGAGCCATCTTGTTTCGATACTGCACTTAGTTGCAGGTGTCTCTTATCTGGGCATTTTGCAACATCGAAATGGACGCCAAAAGGCTGCTCTGTTGTAACTTCTTCACACGTGTCTGCCCATCCTTCTCTTTTGGCCTGCAGGAGTTTGAATTTGTATTCTCCCTCAACCTTTTTGAATTTCTGTCTTAGAAATTTTCGATCGTTTGGGAGTCTTGCCTGGTACATCTTCTTTTTGGCTCGCCTGACTTGACTGCGGAGGATTTCCAGATTCCTGTCCCACCATCTTTGTTTTTTGGATAGTGGTTGACGGACTTGGACGCTGTTCTTGCATGCTGAGGTGATCTTTGTGACATAGTCCTCTACTTCCTTGTCAAGGTCCGTCGCATGAACAAGTACCCTGTTGCCAATTTCTGAGTGAAGGGATGAGCGCAACGAAAGAATGTTGATGTTTTTCAGGTTGAACCTTCTGTGCTTCCTTGGTTTGGTCTTTTTGCCTGTGTACAGTGAGAACGAGATGCTGTTGTGGTCGCTACAGGTCGGCTCTAGGTCTACCTTCCATTTGAAAATATTGTCAAGAAGGAGTGGGTCACTGATGGTGATGTCCACCCACGACCTGCCTCGGGATCCATCGAATGTTGGGATGGTGTCTTCTTCGTTTACAATCGCTAGACCTTTTGAGAGTACAAACTCCATGAGTTGTCTGCCTCTCTCATCCTCTACATCACTTCCCCACACTGGGCTCTTGGAGTTAAAGTCTCCCGTAAGGAGGACCCTATCATAAGGAAGCATGAAGCATGTTTCTAGTTCTGCGAGTATGTGATACAGGTCTTCTTTAGGTGGGCAGTACACTGTAATTAGGAGTAAATTCATGCCTCTGTATGGGAAAGAGACGCCTACTGTGTTTGTGGCTGAGAAGACTTTCATGACCGACAGATCTGGGTGGAAGACAATAATTCCCGCCTTGAGCTTTTCTCTTTGTGTGACAAAGAGTTTGCAGTGTGATGGAATTCCGAACGGTTTTGACTCGACTTGGTACATCTCCTGTACACAGGCGACACTAATTTTTTGATCTTTTGCTCTTTCAACGAATGAAGCTGTAGCAGCGATTGAATGGTGAAGGTTCACCTGAACGAATTTCAGTTCCTGAAAAGAATTAACGTCCATAGTTGGTCCTGGAAATAAGCTGATCTGTTTCGTGTGCTAGTGCTGGGCAACTGGGGTCGGTCGCTGCGTGGGTAGTGTCATGGTTTAATTTGTATTTGTTGTTGGCCTCTGTACAATTAATGCACTTGGCCTCATTCGTGCATTCAGCTTTCTTGTGGCCCTCTTCGCCACATTGCGGGCAGGATTCTGCTTGTTGACAATTTGTGCTAATATGCCCAAACCTGTTGCATTTATAGCAGCGGGTTGGGCGTAAGAATTCTCTTAAAGAAAGCCTGTTCCACTCGAAGAAGACCTTCTTTCTTCTTAGTAGGGAGTGAAAGGTCTTTGGTTGTACTTCTATCACCCAATGACACTTCCCTGATTGCTTACTTTTAAGTTTAAAGCAGGAGGGAAAGTCCTGTTCTCTAAGCCCTTCGTTTTGGTTTGCAAGAGTTCCAATGAAATCTTCTTTAGAGACTGCCTCGTCCACGTCGTAGATCACCACTCTCGGAAGTCTCTTGGTGGGAGCTTTTGCCTCAAAGGCATTACTGAGTTGCTGATTAGAGTTCATCTCTTTCAGGATAGTTTCAAAATACGATGAAGAAAAAACTCAGTTTCGCGCCAATCAAAGTAAACACGGAAACCCTAGCAGGCACAATGATCACCTTGACGTGGTAAAAGACATTCCCATAGCCGCCTATAGTGGGATTGGTTTTTATTCACGCTGCGCGTCTGATGTAGCCTTTACACTATTTCCCACCCGCCTGATAATTTTAAGAGAATGCAGCATCATATGAAACTCACGATCAAGTGATGTCTATCCAAAGCATCGGACGCAAATTGGACTCTGGAATTTATATTACTTTTGACAATATTAAAAGCACCGTCGAGATGTTTTCTTGAGTGAAATCTTCCTGTTTCTCCCTATTAAAAATAAATTTGTTCTTAAACAAATACGGTTAAGGAGAAAATTTCTAAAAGCAAAATCCTTCATGTTACGTTGTCTAATAATAATGCGGTGCTTTTAAATGCCTGATTTAACACAATAGGTGAAAACAAGTTTTAAAAAAATGACAAATTAATATTGCATTTAGAGAGTTATTAGCAAATTTTTTTCCATATATGTTTTAAAATGTTATTAATGGAAAGTCAAACGTTAATTCAGAAATGAAAGAAAAAAATTGTCTTCATTCGAGTGGATGTTTGACACGTATTCTGATGCCCAATAGCTTGAAAACTTTTCAGATCTTTATTTGCTGCTCATGAAATTTTTTAACTCAATTACTTTCTACCTACTTTGACGGATTCATTTCAATGTCTTCTAAAAGCTTTCATTTGATATTTCGAATTTCATTTTACGTAATTGTGGTAAAAAAATCAGAACTGGAATTCGCGGTATCTTATGATACATTTCGAAATAACATATAAAAGAGCACCTCTGAGAATTTAAATTGTTTCCAAAAGAAGTAAATACTTAAGTTTCGAACGATGTGTCAAATAAAAAATAAGACTGTATAATTCATGAGAATTGTGAAAGGCGCATAAATAAATAAAATTGTGCAAAGGTATTAAAATTTTTAGTTTATAAGACGAATGAATTTTCACGTTATTAGACTTAATGCTAAAATGTAGTGGGCATGTAATGACCAAATAATGAATCACATTAGAAAAATTAAATGCTTTTAGCCACTTATTTATTTTAGGAAAAAAACACGAATTTTATTATTTAATGGATAAGGTTGGCAGAGGTCTCTCAGGTCATCTCTTAACTATTCCAAGTAGTGGGTAATTTGTATTCGGGACAAAGAAAAGTAGTTTGCTACTCCGAATTAAAAAAAAACAGCGTAATAATTGTGGGAAACTTTATGTGGAAGTCTTTTTATTCTTTCCACTCTTCTCTCCATCCTACCCGAGGTCCTTCCGGTTTCTCATCATTTGTCCCTCCCTAATTCTTCTCCAGCTCTGAAGTACCTTCTAAAACAGTTTCTTCATTCTACATTGTATCTAGCTGCAGTAAAACGGCCTCAGTCTCAAAACTTTTTAACGAACTGAACGAAGAACGCGGGGTTTTCATAGTGGCGATGAGAGAAGGCTTAAGTCATATTGTTACACTTCAGCTCATTGCCTATAATTTCAATTCACAGTTTAAACACGCAGCACAGTGTCTTTCACAAACCGCCTGGAATTACTGTCGAGGATATAAAGGGCGAAAACATGTAGTATTTTCATTGTTTTAGCTGTGGCATTTATACTCACTCTCTTTGCAATCATATTTAATACATTTTTTTTGCGATAGCGCAGATCTGTCTCTCACTGATCCGGTAACACTCTGACGTCACCGACAATAAAATTCGAGGCATAGCACTGCGAGACGTTAAGGGGACGGTGGACTTTGAAATTAGCAAAAACTGACCAACATATGAAATTTCCTTCTTAACGTTTCATCTTCAAAATATATGCTTATATGCGACTCAAATAGCGTTATAACATGTATTGTTATATAAAATGAATATTTAATGAGTTAAGAGGAGTAAGTACATTGTTAATGACTTTTTCTCAAAATGATATTTTTCAGATTTAATTTTCTTTAAAATGTTCCAAGTGTCTTAATTTTTGAGGAAATTGCATAAAATTTATAATAAGGATTTCTGTTATTAATTAAAATAAAATTGGGTATGCATTTGATGTTTCGAGTTCTTTAAAATAGTTAAAAGTCAATTTTTGTTCAGAAAAACACAAAATTCTTATGAAAATTCAGTCCGTACACATAAAAATATTTCTAAAAAATTAACTTTTAAATTCAATTACAAAATGATACCCAGCTTTGTTCCAAATGTATTTTTATATGATAGTAACAAAAAAATAAGAGAAAAAATTACAAATTGTGTCGCATGGAACATTTTAAAATTTTTAAAAATTATAATTTTTTAAATTTTTTAAGAATAACATGTTTAGTTTTAACAAGTTTCTTAAAGATATTTGACGTATTTATACTCTAATATTTATGCATAAAAAATTCCACAACTCTAAGTCGAAAATTTACAAAAATGCCTTATAAGGTCCACTACCCCCTTAAACAGCATTATTGCATTGTTAGAGCACCTAAATTTCAGTAATTTTAAATTTAAAAGAGTAATTTTCGTTCTAATTTCAAATTTAATAGATCTAAATTGTGAAATAAAATTTTCTATCTATTGATATAAAATTGATCTCCCTATGATCAATAGTTCCCGAGAAATTTTAAATTATATTAATCATATATTTTAAATTAATTTCCGTTTTTCAATAGAAAGTAGTAAATTACGTCAGTGGTATATCATGCGCGTGATATAGTTTGGACGCCACGATGCATCTCATTATTTATTGCAATCGTGATGATATAATTTGATAATATTTTTTGGCGATTTTTTTTACTTACTTTTGTGATAATTATTTAGACGTGATTTCTACATTGCTTGAGGCAATAGGGTGAAATTCAATTTTTCACCCACTTCAATTATGTCACACACGAAAAAAGAAAATGTTTGTGAGCATCGTCAAATTTATTGAATTTCAATATTACTCTTTGCTTATTAATATGTAATTTATTTTTAAAGTGATATTACCTGCACTTAACCAAGTTACATATAAGGAACATCATTTTAAAAGATGAATATAAACTTCTATTTTGGCTTTAAATGTCACCGGGATTTGAAAACACCTGGTATTACACTCAGGGAAATATTTTTATTTCTCACTTATTATTTTCTAAAGATAGGTTGCTTTATTTGGTTTGCTAGAAAATGTTCCAACCAAGGTAGAAAGAATTGCCCCGAGCTGAGGACTGGTTTGATCATTGCTCTTAAACAAAAGAACGGTTCTGCGCTACTTCGGCTAATTGATTGGGCGCTGAAAAGAAATAAAACTTGCGATCACAGCTTTGGATTGCTTACTTAAGTAGAGAGGAGGGGAAGGCGAAAGTAATTTTGCTGGTAGATAAAAGTACAGAAATTTCGCGGTACGCCTTCGAGATAAAAGGTAAGATTTCATACGATGTGTTTTTATTCAATTACAACGAATCAAGCGAAAAGACAACGATGTAATTGAGAAAAGCAATGACCGGGCATGAAAGTAAATGGAGCTCACGCAAATAAACTTGAATTCCTTCGGTTTTATTATGTGACTAAAATTTTTATAAAATACCAAATGATATGACACAAAATTGGAATTTTTGTAGATGCTTTCATGTTTAATTGAGAGGCCATAAACTATTATTTTTCTCTAAATACATAGACTAACTTTTTAACAAGGTGTTTTTAATTTATTTGTTTTCCGCAGGCTTTAGTTTAGTTATATTTACGTCCCGTTTTGAAGCAACACAAAGACTATTTAGGGACGGACCTCGAAATTTTAAATCGCGGTCTGATGACGGGACTTGAGCTGGCACCCCCTCTCCAAGCTTCCGCACCACACCAGCGTGAGGACCCTTTGCCCCGACGGATTTGGTGCGCACCGGACCTGCTTACGTGGCGGTTTCGGTGGAATCGGGTTTCGAACCTAGAATCCTTCGGCCCGCATAAAAGCCAATCCCATTATAGGCGCCTATGAGAATGTCTTTTACCACGCCAAGTTGATCATTGTGCCCGCTGGGGTTTCAATGTTTACTTTGATTGGAGCGAAGCTGAGATTTTTCTTCGTCGTATTTTGAAAACCTGCCGTCTTTATTTAAAATTAAAAACTAATAACTAATTATTTTCAACTTTAAGACATTCAAGAAGGAATTCATTCTACTTTAAGTCACACACATACACACAAAAAAACTACAAAGTAGAAATGTTTACATCCTTATAACAGATTGCATCTCTCGTCACGTCAAAATAGAAAACTTTACAAGGCATTTCTCGCCAAAGAAGCGAAATATCACCAAACAATGGCATCGAAAACACTCCACATAGGCGTCTATAGTGGGATTGGTTTTTATGCCTTCGGCCCAGAGGTCGAGACCTTACCATCAGTCCCCTGCGGTCTTTTTTCAGCGACTCATCGAGAAAATATTTCTGTTTCAGTATAGATGGTCTTATGCTGTTCATTTCCTATCCGTATTTATGACATTTTCTAAAATTTGCTTTTTTTTTCCTTTTTCAAGTCATTCCTGGATGAGACATTCTATTTATTTTGTGAAAAGTGAAACACTTTAATTTGGGCCTAAGGGCAACAGATTCAGTTGCAGGAATAGTCACCGGCTTGTTCCACTTCCTATTTATGAGGATTACTAGTGGAAATAGACTACTATCGGAGATATTTCCTGTAGCTCAAGATAATTCTGTCACATTGATTTAACCTCCCCGACTTAGCCGCCCGTAATCAGCCATGGAACTTCTTATACTAATTAGGGCGGATTTCGGCCGGTTGTGTGTTCGAAAGGGGGAAGGCGAGGAGGAATATCTCCTCCACCTATAGTGACAAGAAGTCGCCATAGAGCGAAGCGATTTTCCAGTTAGCCGCGCAAATATCGCCAATTCTAACAGCCAACTCGCCAGAGCGAAGCGATTTTCCGATTAGCCGGCCGCAAAATATCCAATTGTGAACCAAACGGATAGCCAAGTCGCCAAGAGCAGAAACGATTCCCCAGTCGGCGGGCGCAAATGTCGCCAATTGTGAACCAAACGCGAGCCAAGTCGCCAAGCGAATGATTTGGCGCAAATGTGCCAAGTGAACCTGAAACGCAGAAGTCGCCAAGAGCAGAACGATTTTCGATTACCAGCACAAATGCTCGCCAATTGTGAACAGTCAAATGCCAGAGCGAAACGATTTCCGTTGGAGCCGGTCGCAATGACGCCAATTGTGAAGCAAACGCGAGCCAAGTCGCCAGAGCAAAACGATTCCGTCGGCCGGGCGCAAATGTGCCATAGAGACCAAACGCGAGCCAAGTCGCCAAGCGAAGCGATTTGGCGCAAATGTGGCCAAGTGAACCAAACGCAGGCCAATTGCCAGAACGAAGCGATTTTCCGTTAACCGGCACAAATGTCAATTGTGTAACAGCCAAATCGCAAGAGCGAAACGATTTTCCGTTAGCCGGTCGCAAATGTCGCCAATTATGAAAAGCCAAAATCGCCAAGAGCGAAGCGATTTTCCGTTAATCTTTGCAAACAAAATGTCATCAATTGTGAACCAAACACGAGCCAAGTCCAAGCTGAAGCGATTTCCTTAGCCAGGCGCAAATGTCGCCAATTTAGAACTAAACACGAGTCAAGTCGACAAGCTGAAGCGATTTGCAAAATGTCGCCAAGAACCAAAGCGAGCCAAGTCGCACTCAAGAGCAGCGATTTTCCGTTAACCGGTCGCAATGTCACCAATTGTGAACAGCCAAAAAGAGAAGCGTTTTCCGTCAGCCGGGCGCAAATGTCAACAATTGTGAACAGCCAATCGCCAAAAGCGAAGCGATTTTCCGTCAGCCGGGCGCAAATGTCGCCAATTGTGAACCAAACGCGAGCCAAGTCGCCAAGAGAAAGGTTGTAAGAAATTTGGCGGAATTCTACATTATTTGGCGATTTTTCCCTTGCGGCCGTCTAACGGAAAAGTACCCTCTTAGTAGTCAGAGAGTTAAAAGTCCAATCTAAGAAACTTTTGGACAACAACAAAGAAATTCTCCTAAACTTATATTGAAATTATTTTATTAAAATGTTATAGCAAATTGTAGCCAAGTCTATTTCCTACCTGAGGATTTGATAAGATATTTTTCTACTTAATTTGAAACATCATAATAGTCTTTTGTCTTTTCTTTAAGTATTTAATTGATGCTACCTAAATCTAAACACTTGCTCTCTGACTGTAACCATGTAGTGCTTTCTCTTAAAAGTGTTTTCCTGCACTACATTTACATCATAATTTGCTATTTTTCGGAGCAACTATTTAATGGAATTGAATTTATGATACAGGCACAAAGCAGGCGCCGTTCCAAAAGCGGCGACTCACCCCTATCTATCATTTCAACTATGTGTTGTTAAATAAATAAACGAAAAAACTTTTCGCTGCCAACAGAAGTTCTTAAATCAATAAAAAAGCCAAGATGACGGTTCCCAGTGAATTTGAAATTGGTTCTTAAAACTTTTTCAGTGAACTTCCAGCCTTATAAAGCACACAAGGCTATTCCGAACAATTCGAATTAAGCTTAATAATATTTTCTTCATGAGTTTCTGGAGCTTGGTGAGACTTGAAGAATGAAAATTTGTTTTTTTCTTTTTCTTGTCCACACTTGTTCAACTTAAAAAAAGAAACCAAAGCGTCAGTTCTAAATACTGCACTAAGCTTCACCAATTACAATTCCAGTCATTTCGTATCTTCTCGAAAAGAATAAAAATTGCCGATGCTTTGAGTTTATGGTTATTACGGTTGCTGGCATGTTCTTTTGATTTTCATTAGGTTTCTCCAAGCGGAAGGTGTCAAAAACTCTCTTTCTCACACATAGAAGGAAATCTGATTTCTTTCATTTTTTAATTCTATTCTATTTTTATGAGATTAACGTAGAATCTCCATGTTCATATTGCACTGCAATTGCCAAAAAATAAGAAGCAGAAACAAAATTCTAATATAATTGGATGCTGCACACGGAGGAAGAATGGTAATAGCAGTAATAAGATTTCTTGAATGAGGCTTCCTGAGAAGAAGACGGTGCCAATAACGATTTCTTCTCGAATGATTCCTAAACGAATTAACTTTTATTGGATTAACAAGGAAAAGAAAACTCATCGGATTCCGGAGAAACAAACCGTAAAATTCTTTCCCGCTAACAATAATTAAAACTAATTTACTTTCCACTTCGGGGTTACAATCCATTTTATCTGTTTTCATCTGCTGATTTCAAAGGGTTTATTTCAAATGATATCTGGTTAAGTGTCTACAAGTAGACGATGATTATTCTGTCTGGAAAAAGTTTTCTCCCGAATGTGTTTGAAGGAAAAAGAAAATGAGGCATTTAGGATGAAAAAATGTGAAGATCATAGCGAAGAAACGTCTTTAGGTTCGGCAACTCAATAGAGTTTATGCATAAGGGTTTTCGAATCTAATCTTTACAAATGGCTTAACAGCTTGATTTTTTCTTGTTCGTTCCTTTTTAAGCAATGAATTCATTGAATTGCGCTAACACAGTGGATGTTGATAATTTTTATGAGGATAATGAAAGCTCAGTGAATTTATTTTCTTGTACGAAAATATAACTTGCATTCTGCTGTACATAAAACATGTTGAAGGATTGCAAATGGACAATAAAAGTATTCCATTTAAGAAGGATAAACAATAAATCAATTAGCAAAAAATGTACGAAAGAGATAATAGCAAATTGCATAAACTCTTTAAAAATACCACAAGAGCCCTGAGCATGAAAAACATATACCGTGACAATATTCAAATTAAGACATATTAATATGGATAATAATTTAAAGATATTTCAGAAAAGTCTATTTTAAATTTTTACACCTGAAAACTCAATTTTTCTGTTTTTAACTTTTTTTCAAATACAGTATTTTTTTACTTACACAACTTTCTTTTGTGACAAAATACAGTCAGATTTGAATCGCTAATAACTACGAGACCAATAATGCGAAAAGAATGGTTGACTCCACAACGGATAGATCATGTCTGTAAGACTTTGTCGCATAGTATTTGTTTTGCCTGTGACGTCATCGTACCAGCGTAGGCGCATGCGCGTGATTGCTATGAATTAGCTTTATGTAAGGTTATAAATAAACGTAGCATGGAAACGCGTTGAGCTAGGAGGTTGATTCTGGTGCCATTTTAAAGAGCTTGTGGAACACTGCTAGGACCCAAACTGAGACAATAAAAATATTTATCAGAATATAAGTAAACAACGGTACTAAATTGAAAATTTCAAACTCCGCATGTTTTCTGATTATAAATTGTTGAGTTTTTTTTTTCGAATTGTACGAAACTTACAGAATAGTTGACATTTCCTAAAATAAACATTGCGTTAAAACTTGAATATTTCTTCAAATATGAACATTTGCAGTAAATAATGTTTTACTGCGCATACGCGAAATGTAGTTCTATATACTGTCAACAGATGGCGCCATCAGAAGCTACTCTAAATAAAACATAAGAAAGGCGTAGTTCGGGTCCGAGCCATAGATTTTTCTTGATAACGTAACTTAAAACAATTGTTTCGTATTAATATGTAATTTAATAATTACCAATCTCTTTAATACCATTTCTTTTCAGAGTAGTATAATGGTTACAGAATAGATGATTCACAAGTTTATCGCATGTAGCAAGGGCCTGTGGTAACTTGTGATTTATCTATTCTGTAACCATTATACTATGTGCAAACATTGTATTAATGAGATTGATAATTAAATTACATATGAATACGAAACACTTGTTTTATGATTTCATCCCGACGTTTCCACGAAAAATCAACGATGCGGGCCCAAACTGCGCCTTTCTTAAGATTTTTTTAAAATCCCGCATTGACTTACAAGCGCATTATTACTCCATCTATGGCAAATATCAAATGCATTTACGTGTTCAAATTATTTTGGCAGTAATTACAAACATAATTTTAAGATATTGTGGCAATCAGAGAAAAAGGGCAGGGTAATCAGTCTGGCATCCCTGAAAAGGGGTATTGCTTAACCACATTCACATGAAATAATTATTACACACACATTATTTATTATAACACATTATTTATTCAACACATTATTATTACACATTACTATTACATTATTATTACGCATTACTATTACATTATTATTACACATTACTATTACATTATTATTACACATTACTATTACATTATTAATACACATTACTATTACATTATTATTACACAATTACATTACACTACTATTTACTATTTTAACTATACTATTCATACACTACTATAGTATACTATAGCTACTATAGTATAATATATACTACTATATAGTATAACTACTCTATAGTATATGGTAGTATAGTATATAGTATATTATATGGTAGTATAGTATATTATATGGTAGTATAGTATATTATATGGTAGTATATTAGTATGGTAGTAAGTTGTTAAGTAAGTAAGTAATGATGGTCTATAATGAATAATGATAATGATAATACCATAATCCATAATGAAATGTACAGGAAACTGATAATACATGCATCCATACGATACGGTACCATAATGATATGTACAGGAATGTACTGGAAATCCATTATGTATGATAATGAATAATGATAATGAATAATGAGATGGATAATGATGGTCTAATAATGATAAGTAAGTAAGTAATGATGGTGAGATATGGTAGTAAGTAATAAGTAAGTAAGTAAGTAGTATATTAATATGGTAATATAGTATATAGTATATGGTAGTATAGTATATAATATATATAGAGTACAGTATACTATACTCTATAGTATAACTACTTTATAGTATACTATAACTACACTATTTACTAATTTAATTACACTACTATTTTATTTACTATTACATTACATTATGATTACATTACTATTACATTATTACTACACATTATTTATTAAACATTATTGTTTATTCACATTAGTGGTAATTACAAACATAATTTTTAGATATTGTGGCAATCAAAGAAAATGGGCAGGGTAATCAGTCTGGCATCCCTGAAAAGGGGTATTGCTTAAATGTTAAGGTAAAAAATAATTTTGTTTCCATCATTGTTTACAAAGTTTTCTCCGGAAAAATAGAAATAACAGAATGAATAATCAAAAGCATCAATGGCTGAATGGCCTTTAAAGAGTTCTATAAATAGCAGATCACAGCTTTTTTTTGACGCGAGGTTTATTGTTCACAGAATTACTAGTTATATACATGTGAAAAACTATTTATTTTTAAGGATTGATTTTTAGTCATAAACCTAAAATAAATACAAATAAGTCAGTGAACAAAAATCAATCCAAAGAATAAATCTTTTTTGGTGTGTCCTATCCTAGAAAATTGTCTCGAAGGAACGTTGTGCAGTATCTTTATAAAACAGCTCATCGATATGGAGCAACACGTCTCCAGAAAGGAACGTGTTTTTCAGCTCATAAATAAATTGCTTGGCTTGTCAAAATACCGGAGTTTGGCTGAGGAAATCTTGTTTTGGGGGCAATGTGACATTTTTACCAATAAATTTATTCGACACTTCTGTGTAGCGCATTTTACATTTCAAAATCATTTGTTGATTCGATTCCATCGGAAATATTTTCGATCATCTGAATTTGAGGATAGCAAGTGACTTCCAAGTAGGCGATTGTATTCTTTTTCGGTACTTTTCCATTAGTCGGGCGCAAGCGAAAAATCGCCAAATAATGTAGAATTCCGCCAAATTTCCTACAACCATTCTCTTGGCGACTTGGCTAGCGTTTCGTTCACAATTGGCGACATTTGCGCCCGGCTAACGGAAAATCGCTTCTTGGCGACTTGACTGTTCACAATTGGCGACATTTGCGCCCAGCTAATGGAAAATCGCTTCGCTTGGCGACTTGGCTCGCGTTTGGTTCACAATTGGCGACATTTGCGACCGGCTAACGGAAAAGTACCCCTTTTTCGAAAAGCAACAGCGCAGAAATAAAAGAGCGATGCATTTCAAAAAGGGATACATGGTAATGAAGAGAATATGTCTTTTTTGTTACAATAATATATTTGTGTATATATGGACCTATAATTCCGATTGATTTGCCTTGTAATTACGGGCCTATAATTCCGATTATTTTGGAAATCCGTTTTCATGATTTTTTTTCCATTTCTTTCATTTGAAGTTTGACAAGTTATCTTTTGAACGATAGAAATAAGTTTCATAACGATAAAAATATACAACAGTCGGTGTGATAACAACGCAAATGAAAAATAATTAAGATTTTGATTCAAATAATCGTAATAAAGCAGATGCTTTTTGTGCGACTTGTAATTTTTGTCCAAATTCAAATTAGGGACATTCAGTGCGGGAATTTCATAATTATTTTAAAACGCTTTCCACTTATTTGGGAATTAGCCCATCACTTTGGAATAGTGTGAGTTGAAAGTTACGTTTGACGTTTAAAATTATGTTTCTTAAATAAAAATTAAATGCGATGCCTCAAAAAGGGATTTCACTAAATCTACAGAAATTTTAAAGACATAAAACGGCAAGTACTTCATTTTTAAAGAAAAAAATTACATATTTCGAAAGCACAATCCAGCTGTAATATGACTCATTTTGACAGTAATATCAATTTCCATATAAATCTGTCATTGATTCCTCCAACTGAGGGAATAAAATTGGTTTCTTTAAGCGAAGTAAACAAATAAATTTTCCTCCTAAGGCGTTTTAGATGTTTTATTTCCTTAATTCAGTGACGTAGCCGGAGTAAGTGGCGCCCAGGTCTTAATGTGATTTTTTAGCCACCTTCTCCCATCATCACCAGTGGCTTAGCCTGTGTGAACTGCGCTTGGGGCAGGGTATTTTTCGACTCCTCATCGTATTTGAGTTTAAAGAGTGACACAAACGCATTGACGTTTTGTCAACATGGCATTGGCGTAGAGTGAGTAAGTGTCTCCCAGGGAATAATGTGATTTTTCTCACCTCGGTCGTCATTTGTTTAGCTAGTGTAAATGGCCCTGAGACAGGGTATAATTTTTCTGCCCCTTCATTATGTTTTGTTTAAAAAACGGCATAAACGCAATAATGTTTTGACGCCATGGCAGCCCCTAAAACTGGAGCCTGGGGCATCTACACGCCCCTTGCTCCCCGGTCACCACGCCACTGGCTTAATTCTGCATATAAAATTACAAATCAATTCCAAAATAACACTTTATTAATAAAATAATAATAATAATAATAACAATCTAAGTGAATTCACAGTTAAAGGCATATTATTGATATATTAATACTGGATGTCAGTTTTCTAAATAAAGTTTAAAGTCTACAGTAAGAAATTTAAGGTTTTTGAGAGATTTCGTAAAAGTACAAATCATTCCACTTGTAGAAAATATATTTCTCAGTGCAGTTTTTTGTCCCTCCAAAAATTCCAGAAAAAAGGATATTATTATGGATTCAGTTTGTTCATTCTGAAATAACTGGCTTTGGGACAACCAAAATGAATGCCGGCACTCATGTGATTATTAAATAGCCTATCTTGGGAAACCTTTGGTCTTAAAAGTACCGTGTTTCAACAGATAATTTAGGGGACCCAAAGTGATACAGCGTCTTTAATTTTTATAAGAATGAATTATTTTATTTCTACATCGAAAGTTAATTTATGCGAAAATAAAACTTACGCAACACTTTCTTGTTTCGTAATTTATTTGGCTATTTACTTGTAAGGATATAATTTGCGAAAGTTACAAAACAGACAGTTGGAAAAAAAGAGAGTACAAATCCAATAAATTTGATTGATATCTTCCGGTCACGCATATGCTTTGAATTTTGTAAAAAGGGACGCAAATCTTTTGATTTTCGTCAATTCTTGGACTTTCCGAACTCGCCTCAATCTTTTCGCTATAGCTCTAGCTGTTAAGTGTTCAACTTCGTAGGAGTAATAAAAAATAATTAGAACTGGACAATGCCTTCCTGTTGTGTATTTTTTTCAAGGCTAACGAAAAATTTATGAGAACACTCTGAAACGGTATCTTTATTACCTAATTATTATCAAATTTAACATGAACCTGACGCATTATGTGTCCGTGGATAGCGGCAGATTAAAGTATAGGCGTAGCGAATGGTTATTGAAGTATAAATAAAAATATCCTCATTCATTGGTTGTTTTTTTTTCGTTTTTTGATAATAGTATATTGAAAATGCAAGGGTCAAGATCACAATATTTGTTAGATGGAAACGAAATTCGGGAGAACAGAAGGCCACAAAACAAACGTTTTGGAAAACATTTGAGCTTTTGAAACACTTCCTTATGTCTAAAAGTTTCGGCATAATGTTTTGTTCTTTCTTCTCACCAGATGGCACTTGGGTGTCAGATATATGGGCAGAGTTGGTCTTTATGGATCTTGCCAGCAGCATCGTTCTAATAATACCCAGCTTGAAATCACGACCGCACATTTTTCGAGATGCTTCTATTACGATTTTGAGTCTGCGTTTTTCTGCCATCGGTATCTTTTCACTCTATTCTCAGTTACAGTACCACAAAAAATAAGTGAATTGATTTCCTCGGCAATAACACCTTGTAACAAGGGGTTAGGCGGGGTGGAGTTGAATTGTGGAGAACAGAAGGTGCATATTCTGAGGACTTCGTAGCAAAATTGAGTTTTGGTAGCAGGGAATTTTTAATTTCTCTCAGCAAATGGCAGCCTCATCTCTAAAATTCAAAGTTTCATGATGTGTTGTCTCTCACTCTGTGCCAGGATCGACCTCAAATTTTCAGCGTGAATGAAAAATGTGTTGCGTTCGATATCAAGGTAGAAAATTCTGCTAAAATTTTGAGTCAGATACCAAGTTGTTTGAATTGCTTTAAACTCGAACTTTGGATCTTCTGTGAAGTATTTTCCTGGTTTTAATACTGAAAAACTGAAGCATGTATAAATTCAAAAGAAATGTTCGAATAAAAAATAAAGGTCTTTATGAAATTGGTCTCAGTTTTTTTTTCAATCTGCATATTTTGTTTGATGTTGCAAACCACCTGGAATGGAATAATCAGAATTAGGTAATTAAGACTATATATTGATATCAGAATACTTGATATAATCGTGGCACTAACACAATTTGAAACATTGTGATTACTGCGGTAAACCAGCTGTCAATTTGAGTTACCTTCATTTTTCTGCTTAAAATCATTTTTAATGTCTTCGTCTTCACTATTAGGATCTTTATCTTCAATTTCCAATCATTAACAATTGGCATTAAATATAAAAGCTTGAAATGTCATGTGCAGTCAAACTCACAATCTTTCCTTTCAAAAATTTCAGTTTTTTCTGCGTTTCTTTCGCAAATAAAAGCTTCACATCAACAGCAAATATCCTGCTAGATTTTTGCATGCGAAATTAATTAAATTTCGCATTCTAACAAATCCGGAGTTTGATGCAGTTACGTTTCTTATTAAAGAGCATACGCAAACTGCTGCATCAATCGGAAAAATAGATACCTGCTAGAGTGTAGTTGAGGTGGATTACTGCAGCTCATTGGCCACCGGCAGGGGCCAATATCTGCATTTCATGGAGAATTTATAGGCTTTTAGAAACTATGGTTTTGTCCATTGTAGGTAACAGTGCACTTTAATTATAAGAAAGGATTTTTAGTAATTTTGGAAGTATTTATATAGGTCGAGAGTTTTAAATCTCAGTGGAGAAAAGAAGTTACGAGGAATAATTAAAGTAGGAAAACTTTTTAAAAAAGAATTTTTATAAATTAGAGTTGACACTGGCGAAGAATAGTCAAACAAGTGCATTGGAGAATGGGAAATGGAACATATTTGGCTAACTGTGTCATCAGAACCGTGCGTAGTGTGAAACAAGGGGGAGGGGGATTAGTAGCAGAGGGATTATTTGTAGAGAACTTATCTGGGTCTCTTTTTATTGATAAGGAGAGAGACATCATAGTAAAGAATTTTTTGGAGAGTTTTGTCATCAATATTGGGGATTTTATCAACCGTTACGCTTAACTTCTTCCTGTTTCTGATTGCATATTGTTTTACGTTTATCTCGGCTTTAAAATATTGTTGTATTATAATATTTTTTGTGATACACATTAATAAGTTGAACGATCCTGTATTTAGAAACTGTAAAGAGATGAGCTTTCTTAAAAAAGCCTTTTATCTGTAAAATCTTGTGAGACACTATACCTGTGGCTTCTGAGAATCTGGTGCACTTGTTTTTAGCTTCGGGTAAACAAATTAAAAACCTTTCTTTAAAACAGCATAGAATGACAGCTTACTTGATGCAAAATCTCAAGAGGGCCACGGTGGCCTAATGGCAAGGTCTCGGTGTCAGGGTCGGAGGGTCCTTGGCTTGGAACCCGATTCCAGCGAAGCTGCCGTATATATGGGCCTGTTCCACGTTAAATCATACGTAGGGGGCCAAATGTCCTCCCGCTGGTGTGGTACGGAAGTCTGGAGTAGGGGTTCCAGCTCAGGTATCATCCTCGTCATCTGACCGTGGTTCAAAATTACGAGATATATCCCCAAAATAACACTCTTGTTTCTTCGAAACGAGACGTTCATATAACTAAACTAAGCAAAATCTCTGGAATAGGACATTCAAGTATCTGCCTTGTTACGATATTTTGCAATTTCCCACAATACATTGACAACGCTGCCGAAATGAAAAAATAAGACATAATAAAATGTAATGGCATTCAAGACTAATATTTAGTGCAATTTTAGTTCGATGTCTCAATTCTCAATGTAAGATTTCAGTTTTTATCCATCAGGACACTCTATCTTGATACATTCAGTTGGAACTATTATAAGCAAAAAACTTTAAAAGTTTAAGGGAAGGGATTGACAAGAACTTGATTCGGTATCGGTAAGTGAGAAAAGTAAATAATTGAAGGGATGAAAGAAAAACAAGTAATATAAAAAAAAATTAAGTCAATTCCTACTTAGGTCAGCGATCTTCGTCACTGACGGTATTTATTCCTAAATTTATATCCTGCTAAATATCTTATATAAGGGAAATCTTTTCTCCCATATAAAACTAAAATTAATTAATTAAATTTAATTAATGAATTAATATTTGAAAAACTGTATTAACATCAAGTGTCATCCACTGCAAGTTTTAAAAAATGTATTTGAACTTGAGTGGATGAATAAAAAGTATTTTATTAACGATTGAAAATTTGAACAAGTTATATAAATAAATATATAGAGAGAGAGTGTGAAATAATAGTAGAAATCGAAAAATAATATTGCTTAAGTGACGACATATGATATTTTTTTCGAAAATTTAAATTAGAAAACATTTCAGAGAAATTAAAGTCTGGCTATTAAATTTGTCAGAATGATTGATAAAAAGGGTTGATTAACTGGAATAAACTGATACCAACATGCAGAAGATAGCGATCGAATAAAGCTTTAAGAGACTTAAGGCATTTTCTATAAAATGGCGCGTTTAAGTCAAGAATAAAAGATCCGTTTTCAACTTCTTGTTTTCTAATTCTGATTAAATTTATACTTCCACGAAAGAAGAAAAATTAACAGAAGAAAGAAGAAAAAAGAAACAGAATTAAATATTTATATATACTGGGCTGTCAGAATAAAAGTACGCCTGTTCAGAACACCGGAGAGAAAGAAACAAACTAGCGGTCATATGAATACCTCGGTGGTACGCATTTCTAAACATGGAAAAAAGAATGATCTAAAATGTTCCAGAAACGATGGCGTATGTAAATATAATTCAATCGCCGCCGGAAAATAATTCAATAATCGTCGCGATGTAAATTAATGGTGAATTGTAGATATATATAATTCTAATTACGCCTACAATTCACCATTCGATATTAACAATATATATTACATATGTGTGCTTATCTACACTATTAAAATTCGAAGGTAAACAAACGTATGTATGTATGTATGTATGTCCTGCTATCTTCTCACTCACAGCTGAACGGAGAAGAGAGCGGAAAGTACCGAAAGATGGGGTATAATTCAAGGAATGCATTTCGACCATTTAAATTCCGAAATTATAATTATTAAAAAAATTAATTAAAAATTAATTTACAACAACACTTTTAATTGTTGCAGAGCAATTCAAATCGTTTTTGTTGTTTAAACAAATATTTAATTGCGTGTTTCTCTTTCATTGTTGAAAGTAGCAACAATACAATATGCATCCCTCAACAATTCAATATAGATGGCGTTGTCTGGTTGTTTTGGTAATTCATACAAAGTAACAGAGAAATTAAAATTGTTCAAATAGGGTTTTCACTAAAAGTGTTTTTTCCGTGAGATTTAAATTTGAGATTTCATGTATGTAGTGCATTTTACTTCGTGTGTTTGTAAACTGGACGCGGGAATATGAAAAAATATGCATACCCATCAACGCTGGTTTATCAAAGCGTTTGTGTCACATGACCTAACTTCTTCTCTCCGCCAGGGAATGACGCATTATTCGAGATAGCCCGTGCAACGCCGGGCCATGCAGCTAGTAACAATATTAACAATCGATATTAGCACACATATGTAAACCTAATAAACGAATATAACGAGAAAACTTCTACGGTAAAAGGAAATTGACCTTCTTGCGAGTTGTTTCTTTTCTTTCCATTTAAATTTCGCTTCCTTAGTTTCCCCATGTTCTGAAATGCATACCACCGTTCTTAAAACCACTAGTGTTCTTTCAGAAATACTCTGAAGTAGAATATTTTGAATCTAAGCAATCGGTATAAAATCAAAATATTCCTCTTCAAAGCTTATTTAATTCTAGGAAATACAGATTTCGGCTGCAGAGAGATTAAAATGTATTAACTATTACATAACTGTCAAACTATTAATTATCACTCAAAACTGATACAACTCAAACTTCATTAACGTATAATTTAAACTTTGAAAAATGAATTATTCCATTACAACAGTTCATCCCTCAATCAATAAACGAATGCTGAATTCTGAAATGCTCACAGCCTAGACGTGTGAATGCTGTGAACTGCGAGAGGAGCAATTTAATGAAACCAACGCATGGCGGTTTAACTTTCCTTCAATGATAGGAGCTAGTGAGAATTTAATATCTCTATTTAACTATACTAGATTGTCTGTATCTAATTATATTGTTATTGTCAATGTAGCTAACGTCTCATAACAACAACAAAATGATTATATAAAGCTTACTTTCAGCCTCACACAGTATGACGATACCTTTATGGTCGTAAAGAAGCTCTGCCTTATAAAACTTAGCTTACAAAAAGTATATATTTTTAAAGAATATCAAATACAGCGGCTCTAGAGTCTGTGTTAGTCGCTGAGAATGAAATGTAGGGAGTTTGAATGAATGTATCTTCTCAAAGAGCTTCATTAAGTACATTCACATTGAGAAACACCACTGTCCACTTATAGGTAGGTATAATATCATAAATTAACCATTTTTTATTTCTCGTCGAATTCGTAATATACAAAAAGAAAGCATTGTGATAGCTAAAATGTTCGAACTCTAGACTTTGAGGAATCGCCACGTTTTAGAGCTCCCGGGAAAAAAATTTGGAAATTATGCCTGTCTGTCAGTGTGTTTATGAACATTACAATTCAAAAATCGAAACAGCTAGAGGAATAAAACGTAGGATGAGATCTCAACGCCAAATTTGTGAATATAGCAAATTTTGAACGATATTGTTACAGACATGGAGAGTCGCTTCCCAGCAATGTGAGTCTTAAGGTTGGGAAGAGAGTTTTACAGGGGTAAGTATGGGATGACCGGCAGCAGCCACGACTGGATCCCTGACCTTTGCGACCATCTTGACGACTTGGCGACAAATCTGGCGACGAAATATGGGATCTCAAAGGTGCTGGAATCTTCGCGATATCTCTATTAGGAGAGAAAATACGCTTGAATGTACTAGATGATTCCATGTGACGTCACGGCCTGGCGGGGGAGACTATATAAGGAGAGCGCTTGGATGACGAAATGAATGTTGATCGCCTTGGAGCGCGAACGTCTTTGGAGTTCTATCCGCTGTGCGAGCTAGTAAGCTGTTAGACGCCGAGCGGTAGTGGTGTTGATCCATTGGGAACGACATTAGAGTTTCGTCCGCAGTGCGAGCTAGAAAGATGGTGAGCTGAGCGCTATTGACAGTGCAGTTATTGTCGTTACTAGTTATTTTCTGACTGTTTGTGTTGTTAAATATCAAAGTGCTGAACTGTTATGACCTGTGAATTGTTGTCTGTTTACATTGGTAATGTGAGAAAGAACTATTGTTTCCTGTGCCTGTGTTACGTGTTTTCCTGCATATTTGTAAATTTTTTCTTCATTCTCCATTATCCTGCGTGTTGGACTGTTTACACTATACACCCACAGAGAGACTTTTGTAACAATATCCATAAAAAAAATTCTGTTTTTTGCCTGTCCGTGAGCGTCTTCGTGTTATTTGATGGTCATACCAATATTGTAGAAAACGTCATTGATCATTTCGCTGGAAATAAAACCAGAAGAGCCGATTTTATTTTAAGTAGTTGTATTAATATCTATAAATAATACCTTTATCTCCATATATGTATTTATTTTAATTTGGAGCTTTCAATGGTTTTTTTTCATGCTCAAACGAGCTTCTAAATCCTTATAAATGAGAGTAGAAAAATAACTTAGAAAAAATAACTGTGAAAATCATTTTAAAAATTCTTAATTACTGGTAGTTAAAAATTAGTAATTTCTAAATTAAAATTTCTTTATTAAAATAATTTGAAATAAAAAATCTAATAATACATTTTTTATTAATTAAGTATTAAAATATTGAAAATTAGTTCTTAATTTAAGATATGCAGAAATCAGTACGGAATGTAGAACTTTACGTTGCAGCACCCCCACGGTGATTTAGCACGAGCCGCCACTGCCCAACCACCTTCTTACGGCGACTATTTTATAATATTTCAACAATACGAACTCAATTTACTCATCAACCCAAAAATGTATTCGCAATCTTTTCAAGCCCATTCTCTTTCAAATTCAATGGTATCTTCTAAGAATAAAGATTCCGCTTCCAGTTTTCATTTGCGTTCTATTTCTTCAAGTTTTCGAGCACTCAAAATCGTTCAAGATTGGCGATTATGTCTCGATTTCTTAATTTCTAAACAATAATGAAACAGTGAAACGTCGACGTCTGGAGCTTCAGGATTTACTCTCGCGGATAGAAAGTACTGTCGGAAGCTTTGTGTTGCTTAATAAATTTAATTGATTATTTCGAGTTTGAAGCAAGATGTTTTGATGAAACTGAAATCATAAAACTTCTTATCGTCACTTTTGTAACTAAAGGAATATCCAGGCTAGTAACTTCCTTTAGATATTTTTCTTCCACTAGTTTCTTCATATATTGTTTGGCGGCGTTCTTTAGAGACATCGTTAGTCTGGAAGAAAGACTTATATAATTAATTCTATTTTTATCGATATTTTATTTCGCAAAAGCGCATAAAGAAAATAAAATCGGGGAATTTCTCATCTAGATTGCTTGTTACAGGGTTTGCAGCTAAATAAGACCTTTTTAAAAGGAGTATGGTTATATTTTTTCAATTCCTACTATTAGTTCACACTCTCCCTATATATATATATATTTATATATCTTGTTCAAATTTTGCAATCATTTTAAACTAACTTCCCGATGAGCTGGAGACTTGAAACTTTAAACATAGCTCAGAACTAGATGACAATGCAATATTAATTCGCTTTCTTGTCTGACATTTCATAGTTTGCATTGTACGTTTTTCATTATATCTCGAAAACTATTAACATCACAGACTTGGTTCTTGGATATATGGTTGGCCCATGGGATCATCGAAGCACCCCCATATTTTAGCCATATCTTTACGCATGCGCAGTGCATTTTTATTATATCTCGAAAACTACCACTCAAGTTCAAATACATTTAATAATTTCATACATAGTAGGAATTGACTTTAAAAATTTTTTTATATTACTTGTTAATAAAAAATATACAAGAAATATGTATAAGAAGGCAGCCCCTTTTTTTAGAATGAAAGAATAAGTTAAATTTTGTTTTACCAGAAACGATAGTAAATAGCTTTTCTATATATCTACTTTTAAAATTAGTATTTTGTGACTTGTTCCTAGTGACTAGTTCACTAGTGATTCATATACATAATTGATTGAACCTTTTGCATAGATGCTGTGAATTGTGAAAGCAGAAGGAATTGAATGAACGAACGTGCTTATGATAACAGGATATTGAACATCGGTTCATTTTTCCAATTTATTTCTTATGACGTCATTGTGACGTTCTCAGGATGTGGCTATCGGTGTCTCAAAATAATGTTCTTGCAGAAGAACGTTAGATTAATGCGTCTTGTTCTTTTAGAAGTTAACTTACCATTTTCCATATCAGCTAACGATCTTCTTCTAGTATTTTTTATTGAATTTTGAGCCTCTCCTGGAGAGAAATAGAAGTATGAATAGTGTATGAATGTTTTTCGCCATTCAATAATAATTACTGTAGTGCCCTTTGTTTTAGTTTTTTAAAGATTTAATAAGAAACAAGTGTATGCAATGATTAAAAAGTTTTTAACCTTCTTTAAATTAATTTTTTTAAACCACTTAATTTTAATTACAAAAGAATTACTTCTGCCTCAATCTTGGATAAACTCTTCTACTTTAACTTATAAAGTCACGAGATCTTCGGGACTTTCCCATTTTCTCAGCAGTATAAAAAGCAAGACTGTTGCTATCTTTCTTTTTTGTGATGCGATACTTTCAGCTAACACGCGCTGCTTTTCCGAGCAATATTCTTACAATTGTCATGACGTTGATCTACCGAAAATTCCATCTGAAGATTTAAAACCACCTTGCATTCATTAAAGATCATATTTGAAGAGTTCAAATAAAACATTTTTGGATTTCAATGGCGGCCAACTTCTTACATCTGCCTCTCTGAATATCGTTATATGTATAGAAAGAATCATGTATAGAAAGAATCACCTGTGAAGCAAAGTCTTAACGGCGCTGTTGGGCGACACGACACCAAACTCTATGACGCATAACAGAAAGCTCTGGCTTGGAACAAAAATGAAAAGAAAATCCTTTAAAAGTAAACAATACATACATATTTTATTTAATTTTACAAAACAATCAATGTAAACTTTAATATAGAAGTAGTGTGCGGTGAATCGCATCCTTCTAAAGGAATGAATAAAAATAAGAAAAGCAGACCTTCTGCTTTCTTAGAGATAATTTAGTTAAATAAAAATTAAATTAAATAAAAAAATACTTTTTAGAGATAACTTTTAATGATTATATTTTTGAGGGTATGGCAACAGGTTTTGTATTTTAATAAGTGTGAAGGAATGAAGTTCAGTTTTATTGATTTGAACCTTGCAGTAATGCTTCTTTGATTAGATAAGGATATATTTTGGCAGGGATGTTTTGAAGCTTAAGAAATTGGTGAAATTTCTAGATAACCAGTAATAAGTAGTAATATACAGAAATGTTTTGTAGTATTATAATGGATGTTTTTTAGACAATGATGGATAAAAGAAATTGATGGTTAAATGAGTGACGGTTAATCGATGTTTTAATGTATTGTGTTTGCATTCTGTATTTGTTTTTCGTTATTGAGAAGCTGAAACGGAAATTTTGGATGAAGACGAATTTTGAGTCCCTCAACTTAACATAAAAGCTTTGACATGGTCTGAAATTATTTTACATTATCAAACGCATTTGTTTTGATTTTACGTCAGAGGTGAAAGTCTAACGACATCAGAATCATCCACCAAAGGTCACGAAAATGGAATCAAAGAGTGGAGCAAGAAAAACCATGTAATAATTTTCATAGATACAGTACAGTGAAAACAATATTATAAATTCTACGTTTAACAGCGTTGCAAAAAATGTTGAAAGTAATACTGTAAAATATGCGTTTGATAATATCATACTAATTTACACATACATTTTTTTACGATTTTCGGTTTTTTAAAAATTTCTGGTGTACCATTAAAAAAGGGAAGAGTAAAAAACAAAATGAATTTATTATCAAATATTATGCTCAAACACGGTTACTTTTTGACATAATCGACGTGAAGATTCAGATTATCGATGATATTTTTCATCTCGGTGGGCCAGGTTTCAAATCCCCTCTTCGAAGAACGTTGCCACCAGTGGTGTCAGATGAGGAGATTGAAAGCAAAATTAAGGCCCATTTTTCTGTTAGCTTTTGCCTCCTAGCCAGTTCTCTAATTCAGGGAGGAGGTGAAAATCACTCGTCACTAAGTCGGGGCTATACGCCGGGTGATCAGAGATGTCCCATTTAAACTGCTCCAGAAGCTGCTGGGTTTCAACAACATTGTGAGGGCGGGAATTTTCATGAATGAGGACAACTCCAGATGTCGGAATGGCTCTTCGCAGTCGTCGTAAAGTCTGAGAAGAAACAGCTGTATTGATCGTTTTCCACAAACCAACCTTCTGCTTGAAAAAGTCGAATTACAGTGCGCAACTCACACTTGGCGGGAACATAAGTTCTACCAACCATGTTTACTTGGCGACAGATCAGCTCAAACTGGCCAGCTGGCAGTAGTTGAGGTTATGGTTACAGAATATCACCCACCACGCATTCCCACCTCCTTCCACTTGTCTGCCTGTTTAGCAGAAAGATCGGAGGTTGACAGAAAACGAGCCTTGTATGTATTTTACTTTACGTAACAATGCAGACTGAATTTAGCCGGGCAGTTCTGGCTTCCGACTCTTTGCCTCGATTATAAATAAAGACTCCAGTTGGTTTAACTGGTTACTAATTAGTCAACATAAAAAATCTTCTCATTTAGAATTCTCCTTTACTGAAAGATAGAGCTTTAACTTTTACTACTCATAGAAAAATATACTTGCTGATGGCAAAATGGGGCCCACAATACTTTCTTCATGGCCCATTCATTGGAAAAGTATCTGCCTCGAGTTAGATAATAATTTCCTTCATTAAGCACAACTTTTAAAATTTGCATATAATTGTTAATAGCTTCTTTTCAAATTGAAGAGTTATTGCGTAATTTCCAATCTATTCGAAATTCTAAATAAATTGCAAATATTTTTTTTACGTTTACCACATTTATAATAATTGCTTTTGACTATCATTCACTACACGCCTTTACGTATAGATTATCACTATTAAAAAAGCAGCTATGAAGGACCTATTTAAAAATGTAACTCTGTAAGACGATTTGAATCATAAAACACTTTGCTATTGAATTTTGCCAGATTCGATTAGCATTATTTATTTATCTGGATTGAAGTATCAAGTGGAAATTTATTTTTCATTCATTCATTTCCTTTAAAATAAATATCGAATGAATTCTCACTCCTTAACGCAACATTCTTTTATTTTCACGTTTGTCGATTTTTAATTTTATTATTTCATATTGCCTACAATGCTCTGCGATGATATTCAAACGAGGAAGATGAAACTGTTTTTTAAAACCTCCGAAATTAAAATTAAAGACCTTGTTTAAAATCTTTTTCCATAAGATTCTACAAAAAAAACATTTACGCTTCAAAGCGAGAGTAATGAATAAATTCTGTCCTAAGAAGATCCACGCAAGCTACAAGTGCAGCAACAGATGCCCAAAACACACAACAAGGGAATTAATTCAATAAAACTTCGCGACGAATGAAAAACAAAAGACTTATTTCAATACCTTTATCGAATTATTTACCAATAATCCAATGAAATCCCACTCGGAAAATCATTCATTCTCATTTAAAGGCGCGGCATTTTCTCCACGTCTCGAGAATCTGAAAAAAAAATGTCATCGGCATCTGCGTTCTGCAAAGCCTTTATTTTGGAAACAAAACCTTTAAGATATCCGATATCTGCTGGAATTGAATTGCAGGAACGACTGTTATGCATCCCAATAATGTTTATTTTAGGAACCAATCTATAGGGAAATTTTAGAACCCACCCAGAATTTTGTATGCTTTTTGAGCTTTGGCATCGGAATTTTTTTTTTCTTGTTTCAGAGTTGAGTTTCAAAAGACATCTCAGGGGCTGAAAGAAGTTTTTCTGTGACTCTAAAGTTTCGTTTTAGATTTCATTGTGTGAAATCCTATAAGTATCTAGTTAATTCATATACTTTAATTTTATGTATAATGGAAAATAAGAGCAAATGGATCCTAAAATAAGCAGGTATTCGGTATCATAGGAATTGCCTAAGTAATTCTATTACTATCGATATCAGAAAGATTTTGTTTCCCAAATGAAGGCTTTACAGAACGGTGATGCAAGATGCTTGAAATTGTTATGGGAAATACTTTAATATGCTGGATGCTTCTTTGGAACTAAGGGGCAAAACTGCACCAACGAACGGACTTCCACATATTATCCTAGGATGGTATAGTAACAGGTTCCTCAACGAAGACTGTAAGACCATAGGTGTGATGAAGCTTTCGTCTATTAGAGAAGTACCTTTGAAGAAAAACAAGACTGATATGGAATTTCATTTAAAAAATATGACATTTTATTTTTATTATGCTGCTTTGTTATATAAAGGGAAAAAATGCGTGGAAAAACGTATAGTAAGATTTGTTATTGCAACTTCAGCTTTCTGAATGTTAGGTTGAATGAATGACTTTATTATGTTCAATAGCTGAACATTTTCTCTTAACTTTTAAAGAAGAGCAGCACAAGTATGCTTTATTTCTCCGCGAATTGGCGGGAACATAAGATGCTCTATCATTAAGAGCCTCTCCGTCCGGATTAATCTGTCTATCCTTTCATCTTACAACAGATAGTTTTGTCGTGGAGTTTTGGAGGACAAAAATTGTTTACCTTTTCTGTTCTTATAAAGCAAATATTTCATTTAAAATCAAACACTCTCTATCTTGAGGATTTTATTTGCCGATGACCTTGATTGTTTTTTTATTGAATTTGTTACCTCCACTTAATTTTCGAAATATAGGTCCACAAAAGTTATCTATCTTAATTATCCAAACTTCCACTGTTTTTCTTACAAATTTTAGACAATATCAATATTTATCTCATCTTATATAATGAATGCATACATAACTATCATTATCATGCCAAAATCATAGTGTGATACATTGCGTTGTGTATCAACCCTGGCTCTCAATTTCCACAGTGCTTAAATGTTTGATGAAAGAAATATACCAGGTTTAACAACTAACTCTTTATTAACCACATATACTAGGCACATATACACTTACAAAAATCACTGACAATCATATGATTATATGATTCAAAATCGCATTGACAACTAGGTTTCAGCCAACAATTGATTCGAGTCGACCCCTTTTTGTTTATAGGTAAATAAGAATAAAAAATATCACAGGTTTATTTTATCACAAACTTGTTAAAATCAATTTGATGAACTTTCAAACATTTGTTAATAAGGAATTTCCAGAACTTACTATTAATGGCCATATAACAAATTATTCCATAACTTAAATTTATCCTAATCTACAAACTTCGAATTCGATTTAAATAGTTCTCATAATCAAGAGCATAACATTCAAGTAACTTAGTACCTTTCTATTTATCTACACATGTAAAACAAACATTCACATTCTCTTAAACACCAATTTAAATACAAGGCATGCATTAAGGTATTGCAACATTTAAAAGAGAAAACTACAAGGACACATTCTCATCAACGTTATTATCATTTTTTACTGTCTCGAATTTTTATGTTATGAGCTTACAAATTAGCTACCAGGACACCGTTTTCAAACCGACCGGCAAAAACCGGTGTGTGTGCAAGTAGTCAAAGGGTGCGCGTGTTTACGGGTTAAATACTTGTTCAGTGGCGAATCCAGGGGTGCTATCTGGCTACACCCCCCCAGAGCCAAGCCAGAATTCTTGATTTTATGTAACATCATTACAAATGTTTTTTACTGTCCCTCTTTTTAAAAAATAATAAAAGCGTTTCAACATTACTTTCTGGCTTGACAGGCTCGAAAATTTTCCTACTTTTGTAGTCATTCCACTTGTACTTGTAGATTTGACGCGGTCGAAGACATTTTTTGGCTAGTTATTTCATTGTAATTTTTATTAAATTATCGAAAGTATTGTATTGTTTTTTTATGATTCTTATTGTCAGGTGAGTCAAGTCTGTAAAGTTAAAGACTTTGGTTTACTGAAAGTCACTTGAAACTATTACTTACTTGAAATGAAGGAATTTTCAGACAAGAACAAACATGTGCAAATCATGATTTTTTAACCGGTGTCACATACTTTAACCACAGGATGCGGTCTCAGCACTTAAAACTTCGCTAAAGAGTTCTCCAGTGACTACTCAATGATGTGGCAGTGTTTCTAATATACATGTATGCGAATTGTATTTTGCCAGTCAGCTCAAAAGCGTAAGTTATTCTTCAAATAATTCTTCGCTTTTCCAATACAGCGCATCTGATATTTGGAGTCAGAGGAAAGATATCGGACGATCCGAAGTCACGCGCTTTCTCACGGTAATCACGCCGTGATGCGTAGGTGTAAGCTTTCCGTTAAAACCCAATCGAGCAATACGTAACTGAACGAAGCAACAG